>JALIZH010015229.1:0-150623 GCA_030522465.1 Rhipicephalus appendiculatus
TAAACTGTGCATGCGTTATGTGCAGTCTGAAATATTGCTAGTGTTTTTATGTAATTTTATGTGCGTGAAAGTAAAAAGGCAATGGCTTTTGTAAATAATTAAATGAGGCTATTTAAGTTAGATTAGTAGGCATACAGCCGCGTTCAGACTGCAGTCGCATCTTTCATAAATGTCGTATCGCGTAACAGCTGCATCGTTCGTTTGCGTAACTAGCGACCGCGTATGTTCACATTGACCTTTCCGGTACGATACATTTTTTGCGACGCGCCAATCACCACACCGAATGTGCGTTGCATCCTCGCGAGAATTGTTGCAGCCCAGCAAGGTTCGCGTGTTCGTCCATGGCTCGGATGGTTGAGCGAAACGGGAGACGCGACAAGCGCTCTCAGTAATTAACGCACATCGCGTCTGCCGTCTTGTCTGGCAAACCAACTACACACAGACGCTGCTGCATGACTTTCAAGACGCGCATGAAGACGCAGAATCTGGCAAGGCCGGAAGCCCCGCGGACGGAAATTGGAAACCGAAACTGCTTTCCACATTGGTCGTACGTAACAGTCGCATCAATAGTTGTCGTAAAAGTCGTGGACCAGCCAACATTTACGCCCTGAAAGTTACTTAAGTTACCCTAAATCCAACAACGTCTGAACATGGCCATTACGTTCTTTGCGTTTACGCTTACGATCCTTACCGAGGGTCCGTACGTAGCGCACGTAGTATGAACACGGCTCTATGTTTCACCTATTTTCTGTTTTAGTGTTACATTATGTATTCCGCTATGTTACGCTTATTACGTTATATTCAGTCCGGTCGACTACTTTCAAAACCCGGACATCTCACGAGCGACAGCAGACGACGCTCGGTGTGTCACGCGCATTCGCGCGAAGAAAAGGAAGAAGACCGGTGCTTAGCTTGCACGCGCTCGGGCAGCTTCAAATAATAAAGAAAATGGTCAGGGACTCCCATCTTGGTGTCCAATGTGTGCGGTCGTCTTTCATATGCCGCCTCCATACACACATATATCCGACGGCCACAATGGCACGTCACATTTAGTCATGTTTACGCAGTCATGCTTGTAAGTCACTAGTGATCAGCAGTCATCATCATCTGGGTGATCTTAATGCCTGTGTCATCGCACGATAGTGATGCTATTCACATACAGTTAATCAACTCGCAAAGGTTCGCTCACAAATTGTCGAGTCTTTGGTCTCTTCTCTGCAGCGCGCACGCTGGAAACCACTAGAAGCAGGCGCCAGAATAGCACACGCTACACTGGTCATGCGCGTTCGACGTGTCAGCGTTAGCTAAAAGCGACACGGTTTGCACCGCGGTAGAGCAGTGCCTATGGTGCTAGGATGCTGACCCGAAGGTCGCGGGTTCGATCCCGGCCGCGGCGGTCGCATTTCGATGGAGGCGGAATGGTAGAGGCCCGTGTACTGTGCGATGTCAGTGCACGTTAAAGAACACCAGATAGTCAAAATTTCCGGAGCTCACTACTACGGCGTCTCTCATAATCACATCGCTGTTTTGGGACGTAAAACCCGAGATATTATTACTCTTGTAGTGAAGAGGAATGCCCAGCGCTGCAGGCGCATCGCCAGCTTTGCACGAGGCACGAGCGGGAGCTGCCTAGCCTGTCGTTGCTGCAACGCTGCCTGCGCCTGACCAGCTCTTGATATTGTTCGGACGAAACCACCGCTTCCGGCCTCGTATTTTCATTATATATTGGTGGAGGCTGCTGCGGTTTTCCCTGGCCCTGGAATTACGTAGCCGAACGTTGGCGCCCGTCATGCCTGACGACGCCAACTCGACACCCCAATAGGCTTCACCACCAATGGGATGTCCCGGTGCCCAACTTCGAGAACCAGAGATCTTCACCGGCACCGATGAGAAAGACGTTGATGATTGGCCTGATTCCTACGACAGCCAGCACTACCAACAAATGGGACGATCCTATGAAACTCGGCACCCTAATGTTCTATATAACGGATGTCGCCAAGATGTGGTATAAAAACCACGAGGCCGATCTCCCCACTTGGGCGACTTTCAAAACCAGCATAGCAGCAGTTTTTGGACGCCCTGGTGTGCGCAAACTTCGGGCAGAACAACGCCTACGAAGCCGGTCCCAGAAAACAGGTGAAAAGTTCACCAGCTACATAGAGGACATTCTCGACCTCTGCCGCCGCGTCAACCCAACGATGACGGAAGCGGACAAGGTGCGCCACATCATGAAGGGCATTTCTGATGATGCATTTCAAATGCTTCTCTCTAAGAACCCTGGCACTGTCTCTGAACTCATTGAGTTTGCCAGAGTTTTGACGAGCTCCGGCGACAGCCTCTTCTCACGCACCGCCAACACGTGTCTGACGAAACCTTCTCGAGCCAAGCTCGCGCTCCGCAGCTCGAGTCGCTGTTCTCCCATATCAAGGAGTTAGTCCGCGCGGAGGTCGCTCGTCAGCTCTCTGCTCTCATCAGCCGGCCAACCACCGTCGCCTTTGCCAGCGGACATTCGCCAGGTAATACAAGAGCAAGTTTGCGCGGCTCTGCCTTCTGCCCGTGGCACTCCGCCGGCGCCGACCTCCGTTGCCTATGCTGAGGTAAACGCTCCCCTAAGCTACGCCGAAGTTGCCGCACGGCCAGCGCCTCAGACCTTCGCACCATTACCATCAGCCGTGCCACTGCGACCAACTCCCCGCTTCGATCAGGCAATGTACCTCGAGGGTAGTGGACAATGTCGCACTTTCGACAACCGGCCTATATGCTTTTCGTGTGGGCTACCTGGCTACGTCGCACGATATTGCCGTCGTCGAGTACGTCCCTACCGACAGAGCTTCGAACCTGACCCGTATGTATCGCCGCAGTCATCGTTCTCCGCATCTGCGAACTATATATACCGACCACCGCACACCTGATAACCGCCGCTGGCAATCGCCTCGACGCCGCTCGCAATCGCCTCGACGCCGTTCGCTATCGCCGATGCGCCGTAGTTCCTCGACGCCGGAGCAGGAAAACTAATTGCCGCAGTTCCAGAGGCAGGAACTGCGTCGCCCGCGAAAAGACCAAGGCCTCTCCCTTCACCAACGAATGTGATTGACGTGCGTGTGGACGGCGTCGCTGCAGTCGCCCTTGTCGTCACTGGTGCCGCAGTTTCAGTTATTAGTGTCAAACTCTGCCGCTTGCCCACAAAAGTTACGACGCCGCTGTAGAAACATATCACTTCGTACCGCCAGCGCAGACCGCAGCACGCCGGTCGCTGCATGTTCTGCTGGCGTCGTGATTAATGATATCCTATATGTCGTCGAACTTGTAGTGTTGTATTCTTGTTCCCACGATCTCATTCTGGGCTAGGACTTCCTTTCCGCTAATAAAGCCGTCATCGACTGTTCTCGAGCGGAAGTGGCATTTGACGCGCCTTTCGACGCTCCGTTATTTGACGATCCTGAAGCTGAGGACAAGCTGTTTATTGCGGAAGTCGTTACAATCCCGCCGCGCTCCTTTGCCCTTGCCACTGTGTCCTGGAAGAGTATCGCCCAGTCGAGCGCACTTTTTACGCCGTCACCCATCTTTGTTAGTCGTAAATGTTCACCGCTGCCTTTTGCCCTTTTGGACATTCGTGACGGTGTCAGCAAACTGCTTATCTCCAACCATTTGTCATGTCCTCAAACACTGCTTCGTGGAGAGTGCGCAGACGTGTCCACGGTGTCGACCCTTCAACCATCACTGACATGCGAACTGCTTCGTGGAGAGTGCGCAGACGTGTCCACGTTGTCGACCCTTCAACCCTCACTGCCATGCGAACTGCTTCCATCACCGAACACGAAGTCGTCGGACTGACCTCTGACTCCTTGCAACAGACGCCTACGCCTGATGTCTTGAGCAGCTCTATCGCCGACAAGTTAACTGTTCCTCAGCGCGCCCAGCTCCTACAACTCCTTGACAGATTCCGTTCGCCCTTTGACTGTCAGCATGCTTCCCTCGGCCGTACGTCAGCTGTGAGTCACCGCGTCGACACGGGTACGAATGCACCACTGCGACAAAGACCGTATCGTGTGTCTGCGACAGAGCGACAGGTTATCGAAGAACAAGTAGCTGACATGCTCAAGTGTGGCGTCATCCAGCCTTCGAATAGCCCATGGGCATCTCCAGTTGGCGTCGTCAAAAGGAAGGATGGGTCGATTCGCTTCTGCGTTGATTGCCGTCGTCTTAACAAGATCACCCGAAAAGACGTGTACCCCCTTGCCGAGAATTCACGATGCCCTTGACTGCCTTCAAGGTGCGGAGTTCTTCTCTTCTATTGACCTACGAAGCGGCTATTGGTTGGTTCCCGTGGCGCCTGACGACCAACCTAAAACGGCCTTCATCACACCCGATGGCCTTTATGAATTCCGTGTCATGCGTTCGACACGGAATTCATAACATTCGACATTCGAGCGCATGATGGATAACCTTTTGAGAGGTCTCAAGTGGAAAACGTACCTCTGCTACTTAGATTGGTTGTATTTTCACAAGATTTTCCCACGCATCTCAGTAGGCTAGAGGAAGTACTGCAGTGCCTAAGTGAGGCCGGCCTTCAGCTAAACTTGAATAAATGCCGCTTTGGCGCAAGCCAGCTCACCATCCTTGGCCATGTCGTCTCCAAAGACGGTATTCTTCCCGACACCGCCAAGGTCCGGGCAGTTGCTGACTTTCCTAAACCTGCGTCTCTAAACGATCATTTTAGCGTATGTTGAAGTAGCGCAATTTCCCACCATACGCTAAAATGATCAATTACCAACTAGCCCAGCTGTCAACCTTATTGAACTTCGTCTCTAAAAGAACTTCGCAGTTTCCTTGGCCTCTGCTCCTACTTTCGCTGCTTCATTCAGAATTTTGCGACGATCACCGCTCCCTTGAATCAGCTCCTACGGGGCGACTCGAAAACTTACGCTTGGTCACCCGCTTTTGACGATGCCTTTCAAGAGTTGCGCCGCCTCCTTACTTCACCGCCAATCCTGCGCCACTTCGACCCTACTGCTCCGACTGAGGTGCACACCGATGCCAGCGGTGTTGGACTCGGTGCCGTGCTCGCGCAGCGCAAATCTGGATACCCGGAGTACGTCGTCGCATACGCG
This sequence comes from Rhipicephalus appendiculatus, assembly GCA_030522465.1. Lineage (NCBI taxonomy): Eukaryota > Metazoa > Arthropoda > Arachnida > Ixodida > Ixodidae > Rhipicephalus > Rhipicephalus appendiculatus. The sequence goes on from JALIZH010015229.1 coordinate 5,112, forward strand.
AGCCGCACCCTCACTAAAGCAGAGAAAAATTATTCTGTCACGGAGAAGGAATGTTTGGCCATAATTTGGGCTCTCGGCAAATTTAGGCCTTACCTATATGACCGCCCTTTCGACGTAGTCACAGACCACCATGCGCTTTGTTGGCTGTCCATGTTGAAGGACCCCTCCGGCCGGTTAGCTCGCGGGGCTTTGCGGTTGCAAGATTTCGACATGCGCGTCGTCTACAGGTCTGGCCGCCGCCACACTGATGCCGACGCCCTATCACGCTCGCGTTTGTCAACTGAAAGCACGGCCTGCCTATCTGCCATGGACGAAGTGCTTTCGTTCCCAGCTGGCTGTGACATGGCGTCTGAGCAACTCAAAGATGCCTGGATTAGCGATCTCCTCCGCTTCCTTTCCAACCCGTCGGCTTTTCCTTCAGCTTCTCGAGCATTGCGTCGTCAAGCGGCATTTTGAGATCCGCGATGGCCTCCTCTATCGCAGGAACTACATGTCTGACGGCCGCAAGTGGCTGCTGGTCATACCTCGACATGTCCACGCTAAGATATTGTCAATCTTTCAGGCTGACCCACAGTGTGCTCATGCGGGCGTCTTCAAAACATACACCCGACTTTCCTCGAGGTCTTATTGGCGAGGCATGTACACTTTTGTGCACAAATAAATTCGGTCATGCCCACAATGCAAACGACGCAAAGCTCCTCCCCCAGCAGGCCTCTGGTCCGATTCAGCCAATCCCGTGCCCGGCCAGTCCCTTCGACCGCATAGGCATTGACCTGTATGGACCCCTTCCATTCACGGCTTCTGGAAACCGCTGGGTAGTCGTCGCCGTCGACCACCTGACGCGATACGCAGAAACAGCCGCTCTACCTGCTGCCACGGCCCGTGATATAGCATCTTTCCTCGTGCGGAACTTCATTCTCCGCCACGGCGGACCACGCGAACTTCTGAGCGATAGAGGACGTGTGTTCCTTTCCGAAGTCGTCAACGCACTCCTTGCCGAATGTCGCATCGTTCATCGCACAACTACCGCCTACCATCCCCAAATTAATGGTTTGACGGAGAGATTCAATCGAACCCTTGGCGACATGATCTCTAAGTACGTTGCCTCCGATCACTCTGATTGGGACCTAATTTTGCCCTTCGTGACGTACGCCTACAACACGGCTCCTCAGGCGACTACAGGCTTTTCGCCATTCTTTCTCTTATATGGCCGAGAACCATCGACCACACTCGACACCATTCTGCCGTACCGACCCGATTCATCTGAACATACGCCCATCTCTGAAGTTGCCCGTCGCGCCGAGGAGTGCCGACAGCTCGCCCGCTCGTTCACGACCATAGACCAATGGAAACAAAAATCTCGTCGTGACGATGACCACCCGTCCAATGATCCTCACTTTCATCCGGTTTCCCTTGTGTGGCTTTGGGTTCCAGCTGTCCCCACTGGCCTCTCATCCAAGCTCGCTACGAAATATCAATGACCCTACCGTGTTGTTCAGCAGACGTCACCTGTAAACTATGTCGTCGAACCGGTTACACCGCCTACTGATCACCGCTTTCGTGGTCGTGAAACCGTCCACGTACAGCGTCTGAAGGCCTACTACGATCCGCTTGTACTGTGCACTCCATGAGTCGCCAGGATGGCTCCTTTTCCGACGGGGGATGATTGTAGTGAAGAGGAATGCCCAGCGCTGCAGCCGCATCGCCAGCTTTGCACGAGGCAGGAGCGGGAGCTGCCTAGCCTGTGGTTGCTGCAACGCTGCCTGCGCCTGACCAGCTCTTGATACTGTTCGGACGAAACCACCGCTTCCGGCCTCGTATTTTCGTTATACTTTTAAAAGCCACGCGGGGGCGGTCCAGATGGAGGCTGGCTAGTGTGCCTGGATGCATGCACTCCCGCAGAAAGCGCGAATGAAAGCACCCTAAGCCTGGCCGATGAGAAGGCAGCAGAGACGAAGCTGAGGGCTTTTCGGCCTACGGGCAGGGGATGCGGAGGTGGTTGCGCGACGCCTTGAGCGTCTGCCTGCGCGGGCGCTGCAGAGCGGGGTGAAACGCCGGCTGGTAGCGTCCGCTCAAGCGAGTCCTTGGTGTGCCTTCTATTTCCAGTTGAGTGTGAGTTTGCATACCGGCCTTTATGCAGCGCGTTGAATGTTTCTTGGATGACCGCAAGCCAGCGGTGATTGCCTGTTCCGGACCTTTGATTCTTCCCTTAGGTCTGTATCAATTAAAAACTCCCAATGAGCACTCATAGCCCCTCTTTGATTGTGAGGGTTTGGCCATGGTCCAAACTTTGTAAATTAAGAGTGGTCGTTTGTCAAATCTCTTGAGTCGATCACTAAGTCGAACACGCTGTTCTTCATATTTCGGGCATTATATAAGGAGATGTTCCACTGATGCATCAGAATTATCACACTGGTCGCTGGTATTGTTCGGCAGAATAACCGTTTCTAATAAATAAATCTAAACACGCAAGAGTAGGAACGCATTGATAACAAGGAAGGGTAGAATAACTCAGTAAATGATTAAATAAAACACAAAAATGGCAAGCGGTATCACAGTTTCAGGTCCCAATGCGACAGAAATGAAACAAGGCAGCAAGCGCCATTGACATGAGATCAAAAAAGAAAAGGGAACCTTATTTTGAACATTTTAATTCGCAACTAAGCAATGTGGTTCTCGCTGATGCAGCGTATAATGTACACATTCACGACCAAGATAATCACATCCCAGCCACCGTGACGGTACAGTGCTTACAGTGCCTGGCTGCTGACACAAAGGCTCATGTTTGAGCGTGTCGCATTTCAATGAACGGGAAATGCGAAATGCCCGTGTACTTATATTTGGGTGCACATTAAACAACCCCCAGAGGTCGGAATCTGTAGAACGTGGTTTTGGCACACCAAATCCCAGCAGTCATTATCACATCACGATAGCGTAACCAGAGTATGTACAAAGTGCAGCAAAAGAGATCAGCAGATAAAATCACAATAAAGTGAATAAACGATAAAAATGTAAAGAAACAGCAGTTACCGATAGTCCTCAAAAAACGGTATCACAGTTTCTGGTTAGCTACATGAGCAATCATTTGCTCGAAGCATTGGCAAGGCACGCATGGAGATGTCATAGCAGTTCATCAATTTCACTCGTACCGGAGTGCTCGACTCATCTCAAGAACTTGAGTCTGTGCACAAAGAAATGATGAGACTTTCTGTTTGGCTGTCTATTATGCCATCACGCTCCCACGTCTCATCGTCAAGCCTCATCACGTGAATGCAGTCAAGGAGCCAGTTCCGTTGGGTCACACTTGCGATTCTTTCCTGCAGCAGCTTCTCGACAGATTCAATCTTGAAGTCTGTGTTCCTTGAAGCAACATAGCCTTTGACTTCGCTCCATACAAGCTTATAGGATTTAGCTCGCAGTGGTCAGGAGGCAAGCGCACAACCTCATGACCGGCAGCACTGGCAAGTTTGTCAACCTGGTAAGCAAGGAAAAGATGCTTAACGAGCTGCAGCAGTTCACTTTTCAGTTGGTCATCCAAAAAAAGGAATATTTTTCGATATCAACCAGGACTGCGATTCCGCTTTTTTCGATGATGAGCTTGGTAGCTTCTCAACCTGAGCACTGTGATACGACGCATTGTCAATCACGATCACACTGCGTGGCTTCATGATCGGTTGCAGCTGTTCAACAAACCATTTCTGGAAACGCGAAGCATCCATTTCCCTGTGGTAATCACCAGCGCCCTTCTTGGCACGGAAAACTAGGGCGGCTCCATCAACAAAGCCTTCTGCACTTCCAGCATACAAAACGATTAGGCGTCCTCCTTTACCGCTCGGTGCACGGAGGCCAGTTGAGAGCCCTTGACGAAATCCATCTTGCCGAGTCATCATGCTGGTGTCTGTCCAAACTCTCCCCTTTGTATGGCCGGTATTTACCCAGGTATCATGAAGGTAGTAGATGGTCCTGTAAAACAGAAAGCAGTCTTATTGTTAACAGCGCACTTTCACCGGCAAGAGCCCATTAACAAAGCAGACAGCCTTCATCCGAGGTTATGACTCTGTTTAAGGGCAAAAAAGTGCACTGGCAAATCCTATGGGATTACATATAACATAGATAAGCTGGCAAAACTCTCTTTGTGAGAGACTGAAACCAATGTTTAGGAAACTTGCTTCGGGCTGCCAGAAGCGTAGCCAGAGAGTGGCACTCCGGACCTGTGCCCCCCCACCCGAATTTTTTTTTCTTTCTTCCACGGAATACAGAGCACAAAATGACACTCGACCACATAGTCCGACCCAGCTCCCAACTCAGACATAAGTGGTGCCCCCCCCCCCCCCCTCCCCCCCCCGTAAAACATTTCTGCCTACGCCCCTGCAGGCTGTATATCAAAGCTGATGCAACCACGTCTCCAATCCCCAATTACGTGCGCGGCGTATTCGCTGAATAAAATCTACAATTCAGACTAGCTATTCGTTTCTCCAAGCCATTGAGATTCCTTTCTCCTACGCGGAAAAACGGCAGTAAGTCTTCTCAAACGATGCTACGGTAAATGCTGCAATAGACAACGCTGAGTTAAACCTACACCACATGCAACGGAATCCTCGGCGAATACTATTATTTACCCTACAAGCGCAAGCATGAACAGCCACCCTATATTAATGGGGAATTTCGCTGCGACTTAAGTCAGGAATATGTAAGGCTTTCGTCACTCACGTCAATAGCACACGTTTGGCGATCACAAATGCAAAGGACACCTATTGTTTTCGCTAACCAGTAGGTACACACGCATGTCCATCATTAGCGTCAATTTTTTTTACCAACAATCACGCGTAGTGAACAGAAAGTTTGCAGAAATAAAAATTTGAAGGACACTTTGTACATTCCAAAGTGTGTACTATGCCATGTCTTTTTTCTTCTACACTCTCAGTGGGATAACACACAAACCGAATGTGTGCGTATTTTCTTTTTTAATTTTTTTTACCTCGAATCGCAGAGACACGCGAGACTAATCTTCCTGCGTTCGCAAGCGTTCGTATTTTCTCGCGCTTTGCACATCGCGCAAAAGCCATCCGTTTTCCAGCACTTAAATTGACGGACCCTTTGTGAATTCCAAAGTGTGTTCCGCGAACGCCTGTGTTCATTGAGACGGCGTCGGTCAGAATTATCCAAACGCTGGGCACAGCGACGCTACGCAAGCAAAGCGCGAGAGCGGTAGAGTCCGACGCGACCAGCGTCCGTTTCCGCACCCTGGCGGCCACCTGGCTCCGTGCCAGGGCTCGGACAGACGGACGGACGCCGGACGGACGTGAGCGTGAGACATTAAAGGCTCTCGCCTTAAAAAAGAACTTACCGCAGCTGCCACCGCATTTCTCGGATGGTCCGGAGGTAGTTTCGACGCCAAGCAACGATGTCGTCTCTCTCGAGCGACGCGGAATTCCTTGTTCTTTTTCGGAAGGCGAACCCCAAGTCGTTCAGCATTCTTTGGATCGCACGAGTTCTGATGGTCGGCATGTCCATGTCAGGGTCGCTGACCACGTCGTTGCGTAGCTTCTCGGCCGTATGTATTTCATTGCGCATGAAGTAGCTGTGCACTTTGCGCCGCAGTGCTGTCAACGCAAACGTGTCATAGCGCAGCAGCCGCACCTTGCCGGTGATGCGCTTCTCAGCTTGGCCCGAGAAATGCAATTTCTTGCGCTTTGGGGAGGCAAGTTTGGGTCCGCAGAGCTTCAGCCTTGATTCGCTTAACTGTTCGCTCGCTCACTCCGGTGAGCTCGGCGACAGCCCGGCACACTGCATTCGTAGACAAGTCAGGCTGACGGCGCGCGCGTCACTCCTGCGTAGACATTGGAGATAACTTGCTTCATCTGTTCTGATAGCCAGTTTCTGTCACATTTAGAGTACAGCTTCTTCGGAGAACCAAACGTCGAGTTTGCGGCCGCACACGATTCAGGCGGCATCGCGGACGCCATGTTTACTGAGAGAGCAGGCTTGAGGAAAACGTGCTGCTGTCCAAGAAATAAGAAGGACAGAAAAAAAATTGAAGTTTAAAAATAACTTTTTTTTCATGAACGGCTTCCCATACTCGTTCTCTTTTTTTAATGAAGAAATCTTTATTTATTCGATGTAAGTAACATTTCGAATTACAAAATAAATATCGGTACTATTTCTAGGCGCGCGCACATGCAGGCACTGTGGCTCTGTAGCTTCCACAGTTGTGTCAAGAAAAGTCGCCGAGTATAGAATATTGTTTCTAGTACGCTGTAGGCAAGGATTTGGTTGTCGATTTTGCGTGCTAGCTTCTGCATGCGGCGGCATAGCTGCTTCTTGTCTCGTGACGTTGGTGTCGCCACCTGCCCAAGAGGCCAGCGTGCGCGTCCAACATGTGGAGGAGGCGCGAGTCGGTTGTGGGAAAGCCGAAAGCAGTGGCGTAGCCAGGGGGTGGCACACCGGGCCCGTGCCCACCCCCCCCCTCCCGAAATATTTTTTCGCCATGGCATTAACAGCAAAAAATGAACATTTCAAGGACGTAATCCCCCCCCCCCCCCCCCCCTCAATCGAAAAAATTTTCCAGCTACGCCCCTAGCCGGAAGTAGTCTCCACCAGGCAGGTTGTGGCTTGCACGTGCTGTTGCAAGGACGCGATACATTCGTTCATGTCGGTAATGGTGTCGGTGGCTCTTCGCGCAGCTGAAAGAAATATTTGGTCACTCGATAATGCGAGCTGTCGGTTTCGGCTTCTTACTAACGCGCGTCTCGTTTGCCATCCCGTGGATGTTGTAGTCGCTGGCCGCTAAGAGGCCCGTATTTTCCCAACTCGCACGCGTCACGTTCTTGTACAGCCTGAGGTCTGGCGAGGTGTTGTGGCAAACACTGTTGCCTCGCGCGTGCACGGCTGCTTGGCGTCGTTAAGCAGGGTGAGGCGAAGATCTTGTACCAGCCACTATAGCATTCTCCCTTTCGCGTCTTTGTGCATTGTCGTGCCATTACCTTGCCCGCCCCAACCACTGACGCCGGTCGTCCTTCTGCTACCCTTCTCAACGACTGAGAGCAACATTCCTCAGCGGGATGAAATGGAGACACCATAATGTTCCGCGCACCTGCGATGTCGCCTGTCCGACGCCGTGCAGATCTTCTAGTTAGGCCGGTCTTGACCCGCCCAGGTGTGGCAAGTGCTGTGAACGAGCCGCCGATTCCACATGCAGCGGCCAGTGGTTCAGGATTGGTGGACTTCTGGCCACCGCGTGGAGAGGGCGAGAGGGGGTGGATCCCCACCGTGTTACTTAATCCGTCGCACTAACCAACGCCAGCGCCTTTTCACAGAGACCAGAACTATGTAAATAATGTACTTAAAATATTTTCGTTCCATCAACTTGTCCTGATGACTGCTCCGGGCGCGACACCCGCTCATGTTCGCTCCGGCCACGCAACCCCATTCCTAACAGCATGTAGCATTTTCAAGGACTGGTCATGCCAGTCCGTAATATATCCGTAAAACTGCTCCGAAAGAAAACGCTATCACGATTTTCTGTACTGGGAGGAGTCCCCATTCAGCGTGTAACACTGCGTGGTAGAATCGTAGCCTCCCACCAGGCGTCAAAACATAAATTGCACAAGGAGTTGGTGGTTTAAAGCTGCTGACGCATTACAATATCTACAGTTGCGCATGGGCACGTGGCGCCTTGCGGACGCGTGGTGGGTATTTCGGCAATTTGCGAAAAGAACAATTATGGCGTAATAGGCATGGTGAAATGGGCAATGTTTCTTTCCTTGTGGCATGGTTGATGATGATGGGCATGGGGCCCGATTACGCTTTCGCGTTCTACGCTTGAAGCGGGACCTGAAGCGTACATATCTTTTAACCCTCCCTCCATCTTGCATTCAATTTTTTGTCAACTGAGAGCACCGCAGCCATCTTTAGGCTGTGGTTCTCTCGTCTGCATTAATACGAGCAATCACTTATAAGCTCAACGCATATCATCAAACTGTAAATAAAACAGACATCTAACAACTTCTCTGCCGTTAATACAGCTCCTCGCGCCTCATCACTTTCGCTGCCGCCATTGAATTACCCGATGTAGTTGTAGTGAGCGCGTATTGCAATCTGTAATGTTTAAAATGCAAACAAAACGAACACGGCTGACACATTGAGAGCGAGCCTTATGTTCAGCAATGAATACCTACTTCAAATATAAAATAAGCTATCTAATTTAGCAAAATCGTTGCTTACTCCTGGTCCATAGCTCTACAACGTCAACCGTTGATCTAGCTGTTATATCAGTTGTCTTTCAAGTTCAGTGACTGCCCGTGGACACTGAAGGTTTCGTTCACCCTGACATTCCTCCTGGGAGAATACGCTGACCAGCTCAGCACCACAGCAGCAGCGTCGGCTGATGTGACGGGCATGTGAACAGGAGCACGAGCTAATGACACACCGAACTAAGGGTTTGGTGCCCCAACGAGGAAGATCACTTATCCTTGTACGACTAAACTGTTTCTGACTCTCATGAATGTGACTATTGACCCACAATTTTTAAATAATTGAGCGTTACAATTTGACGGCGCATTTTTATTAAGGTGCTCAAGAATGGCAAGTAGCACTGGCCAGGGAGAGCAGCGTCGCACTACAGACCAGTGCTGTACGGAACGGCGTTCCAAGGAACGACGTTACAGGAACTAGTTCCTTTTTGGAGGAACGCCATCGTTCCATTCAGGATCTGTGGAACTGTAACGGCAATTCGGTACGTTTACGAAGGAATGGTAAAACAAACGACGTTCCTTTTGTAAACGTTCCACTGCATGCAACAGGCTCACGTACGGAGCCCACCATGCAGAAGAGGGCGCATGGGCAACCTGGTGAGGCGCAAAAATGTACCACTTGCTTATCACGTGGTTATGATGCATCCTTAGGGTTTGACTACAAGGCGCCCGCCGGGCGCCCACGGAAGCGACAGACGCCGAGACTGAGTACGTGCGGAAGAAATTTACAGCTGAGCTGTTATGCTCGAGTTTTGCCGTGTGTCGTAGAAAGAAAAGTATCACCATCATGAAACGGCACGCGCTATCTTCGCCCTCTTTCTCTTTTGCTTCGCTTTCAGAAGACGTGCCTGAATTTTCCGGCTCCGGATGGTATAACTCTTGTTGCGAAATGACTGGTTGCCCAGACGTGAAGGAAAGACTTCGGTCTATTGCCAATACTAATGACGAACTGCTGTACTGTCCACGTGCGCGTGCCCTCGTTCCCTCGATGCCACTTCGGTTTCCTCTTCTTCGATAGAGTCTGTCACGCTCCAAGTTGCTCTGTTCCGCACTATTTTGCAACATCCTCCCAGGGGGGCCAAGATTAATCGCATGCGTCGAGGGAGCAGCTTGAACGGTGACCACGTGGCCGCACCAGGGATATGTGGGCTCGCTGGCATTTCTTCCGCAGTTCGATTGCAGTATGCTGGCGATGACGAGCCTTGCGTTGCAATACAAATGCGTTCGGGAGCCCTAAGGTGGAAGCGCGGTGTGGCAGCGAGATGTGTCGACATCCCAGTAAGAAGTGGGGCGGGATCAAACGCTGGAGCTTGTCAGGCGCGCTCTTGAGACGTCTTCGTTGTCTAATGCTCTCGCAACTGAGCCGGCGGTAGCACGGCGATTGAAGCGGTCCGTTGATTACCTGCGGGAGGCTGACGTATGAGAAGTCTATGGCCTTCTCAGCAACCGTGCTCTCGTTCTTCTCGTAAACGTGTACGACGTTCGTGCCGCTGCGACACTCGCAGTTCATGTTGGGAAGCACTTGGCAGTTCCACGGGTCTGTCACCTTGGGCAAGGTGTGGAACGGTTGATCCACTGAGCCGATCATTTCATTGAGAGATTCCAGTCCATCCAAGGGTTTTCTCTTTCGTTGGCTAATCATATTTTCCGTAGTCTTCGGGAATGCTTCTTGCGAAGGTTGCATGCATCTTTCTTCCAGTATTTGTGTGAAGACTAGAACCTCAGGAGTATGATGCGATTCCTCCAACGGAACCACAGACGTGCCTTCTCCGTCGATTGGCAGAAGCTCAGATTGAGGCACATAGTCTAGATCATTGACTGCCCAGTTGTCCTCCTTTTCGTAGACGTTGTCATCGAAAGAACCGTTAAGTTCGTTGCATTCCTTTGGTCCTGTGAGGTCGAAACGCTCTTGAGCGAGCTTTTTGCCCTCGGCGGACAGCACGCGCTTTCCTGCACACCTCTGGATTTGCTTCCGACAGCGCCTGAGCACTACGGTCATTGATTTGCGGCTGTCGCACCCCCTTCCCGTCGTTTGGACCGACGCTTACGGGACGCAGGGTGTTCTTGGCGCAGTTGAGGGCGTGATCCTGGTCGCGGTAGTCGCCCAAAAAGCGGCCGGTCTGGGACAAGTTCTGCAAGTCCGAAGTAACCACCACTCTGCCGCCGATGACGACGACGCTCACCGCAATGACGAGCGTCGACCTGCTTGCCCGGCGTCTCAGCCTCTTCCAAGTTCCTGCCGCCGGCGATGGCGTCGTCAAGTTGATGACACTTATTTCCCTTGGCGATGTCTTGCTCTAATGCAGATAGGTGGTGCTTGTCTATGGTTCCTGAATGCGTCCCTTCAATCCTGACGGCGTCAAGACGCGACATTGAGGATACGTCGTTGTCCATTGCAGAACCGAGACTTGAAACGAACAGTGCGCTTGACGGGGGAGCGGATGTTGGACTGAATAGGGCCTTGCACCATCCATCCAAAGGTAGTGTCGATCGCTGTGATACTTCTGCTGATGCGATCGATTTTCCCAGTGGAAACTTGCCAATAAGCGTCAGATCCGACGAGGACAGTGATCTCTCCTGGTCGCCATGTATTTGGTTGAAAGCTGTCAGCTACGTTACACCCCCCGTTTGTCAAGAAGGTGCAAAATGTTGGGGTTGAGTGGTGGGCTTGTGACAGCGCATATCTCAGGAATCGTTAGTGCTTCCACGGTTATTGCTGCGTCGTCGAACTGGCTCTGGAGCCGCACCTTGACACGCTCGGTGCAGATTTGTCTTCGCGACTTAGACCCTCCGAACGTGATGAGCGAGAGCTCTTATTTACCCACGTCGGAGCACTGAAGAATCTTTGCCACGTCTGCACGAATGTATGTGCGCTGACTGCCGCTGTCCAGCAGTATTCGCACAAGGAGTCGAGGGTCTCCTGATTCTGCCCAAATTCTGCCTGTCTGCAATAATACAGGAGTAGGTTCGATGTGACTACTCTGGGCGGTTGTGACGGTTTGCATGATAGGTGGCGGGGGGGCTCAGTGATGCATGAGATGCAGCTCAGTTGCATGAGACGCGGGGGGCTCAGTGATGCGCGAGAGAATGAGCACAAAGAAAGCGAAAGAGGAACTACTCTATATAGCATTTTTAGGGGCGAAGCTCCTTATGCCGTGGGTCGTGCGTCCCTTGTAGTTTGTAGTACGTAGTAGCCACCTGCGTGATGACGATCGCGATGCCATACAACACATGGCATCGCGATATGGTCTCACATGCACATCGTTTGACCTCATGCAACCAACCACCGTCTTTGATGATGTACCTGAGGAGCTTCGCCCACTCATCATCATTCACTCCGCGGATATGCTGTGATTTTTATGGTATTTATTCAACGTACGCTTAGCACTTTAATGCAATTCAATAGAGACAGAGAACTAGTATTTCTGGTGCGAATTCATCAAGTAAAGGCGTTTTTTAATTATACACTAGAACGGCGGTAAGAAAAAACACCTCACCAAAGCAAAGACCATTCCGGCTTACTTTCCATTTTCTCGTATGCATCCCTTAGCTGAGTGGCCATACCAATTAAGTGGCTCTGCGTTTCTCTGCAACATTTGCGCACACTAGAAGAGCGTATCATAGTATTTTATAATATACTATAGCAAGAGGGTAAGAAAGGGAAGTCAGAGTGAGGAGCAGGGAAACGAGAAGTGGAGAACTTGTATAGAAAGAAAAAGACAGAGAAGGAAGAATATGGAAAGAGAGAAATAGAAGGAAAGGGAAAACAAGAAAAAAAGAGGGTGAGAGGACTACGGAGAGACAGAGATAGGGATGGAAAGATACAGAAAGAAAGAGAAAAATAGAGACAAAGAAAGGAAAGAAGAGGAGAAGAAGATGGAAAGACAGAGAATGAAATATACAGAGATAAGTTTGCTAACTGCGAACAAGGGGACCTTAATAAGTTGCAAATGTGTATCCTGGGAATTATTTTCTTTTCACACAGAAATAATGAATCAGCACTGATGCAACGCCTATGTATTGTCCGTTTCGATGTGGTTTCCTGTGCAAGAAACTAAATTATGCTGTGCATTGGTCGATATTACTATTTGAATATCTGAAGTGCAGCATGCGGATTGTGAGTTTGAAGACCGATGTGAAAAGTGCCATATGTGTTGGACTTGGAACAGACGAGGACGAAAGTCTAATGTTTTGTAGGGTCTGTGGTCTCCAAAAATTTCGTCTAGCAGAGTTTATTTAGGTTTTTACCTACCTAGAACCTGTTGTCGAGGATGGGAAAGTCATACTGCCACACGATCTCCTTTTTTTTTCTATTTTCATGTTACCGCAAGTGGACTCGATCGCTGTAGTGAATGACGTGCGCGAATATTTGAAGTTCGCGCCATTACAGGAGCTGGAAGCAGACAACTATGACGAAAGTGGCACGAGCGACGCGCTGGAAAACAAAAGAACAAAGAGAAAAACCAATAGGAAAAGGCCAAGGGAGGTACGAGAGAAGGGAGGGCGAAGCGTGGTGGCGACGGGACGAGAGAAGAAGCGTGGAAGACGGGCCACGCTACTCGGCCGTCGGGTTCCGGACCCGAGCCTGGAAAACAGCTGAGCCTAGAGCGACCTGCCACGTTTCTCGGCCGTGGGGTTCCGGACTCGAGCCTGGTGAACCGCTGAGCCGGGGGCGACCTGCGACGTACGAGCAGGCCATGGCCGCGCGTCTCTGACGCGCTGCTGCTCTGAGGGGTCCTCTGTCTGTGGAAGCGCTGAGCTTTCGAGCTTCGGGCACGTGCTCTAGCGTAGGTGTCCGGCCAGGACGCGGCTACGACGTCGGTGGCTCGTCTTCGACCAGCAGCCTTGGCAGTCTTCTCCGACCAGCTGCTTTGGAAGGCTGTTCCACCCATCAATCCACGTGCTTCAATCAAAGGCTTGTCAACCACCAAGGACTTTGGTGAGTGCAGCGTCGTGCCTCGTGTCTATGCTAGGATGAGGGATTGTTAGGTTAGGACTTCGGTAGCACAAGGGAATAGTGCAGGGTCATTTGTCACATTCTGTCAGTGTTATGTGTACTCGTTTTTTTGTGTGTGTATAAAATGTGGTGTGCAAACGGCCTCGTCCTTTCATGAGTGTATGTGGCAACGTCCCGGACACCCATTGAATAAAAAGAACCTGCACGTTGTAAAAACATCATAACAGCGTAACAATCGCCGACACCGTTCGAGAAGAAATCCAGCAGTCGATCTGTACCCCTGAGCAGCCACAGCCGCAAGCCATGAGCTACGCTGCTGCAGGCCGACGCTACGCTCCGCCTCCACGTCCACGTCAAGAGGCCGCACCACCGCATTTCCGCCGCCAGCCAACGCCGCCACCACTACCACCGACGCCATACCGCCCACCTGCCGGCCAGCGTAGCGCTGGCCGGCAGGTGGGCGACATGGCAGAGTACCTTGCATACGGGGAAGGGACACCCCGAAGGCCACACCGATCGCCGTCGCCAGGCCGCTGCATGTCACCGCAGCGCCGCCAGTACGCTGGCCCCTCTTGGGGCTGTTCCCCGAGCCCATATCCGGAAAACTAAGGGCAGCAACCGATGGAGGTGCGGTTGCTGTAAGAAGAACTACCGAAGATCCTCCGCCGCCACGGACGACCACGCCGCAACGAAATCTAAAGGCCTGAACACACGTATCCTTTGCAGCGCGTCACCGCGCGACTTTTTGATGCGGCGCGGCGCCCTCTCTCTATATATAGAGAGAGGGCCGGCAGCTTCGCGTAGCCACGCGCCCTCTCTCTCCGTAGGCAGAGAGCGCGGCGCCGCGTCAAAAAGCCACGCGCTGACGCTCTGCAACGGGTACGTGTGGTCAGGCCTTGAAGCACCCACCGCAAGATGAAATGGGCCCTGACGTCGAAACTTCGCAGCCCGAAGAAGACCTGACGACGCAACGTGGAAGCAGCGGTACAAACTGACGCCGCGACGCAACCGCAAATCCAGAAGACGAACTAGCGACCTCGACCTTCTCATCGACGGCCACAGCGTCACAGCACTCGTCCACATCGGAGCCGACTATTCTGTCATCAGTGGGCCATTCGCCACCACGTTGAAGAAAATCAAGATCACATGGGGAGGCCCCGAAATCTGGACAGCTGGAGGTCACCTGGTAGCGCCAGTGGGAATCTGCACAGCGAGAGTCACCATTAACAACAGGATTTATCCCACGAGCTTCGTAGTCCTACAGCATTGCTCGAGAGATGACATCCTTGGTATGGACTTCTTGAGGCTTCATGGCGCAATCACTATTATTATCATTATTATTTTTATTATAACACCAACAACAAAATCTTCAGCCTGGCGGAGCGCAGGTCACAACCTCGTTTCAAAGGGGACACTATTTCATACATCAGTCCATTATCATCGAAAAAACTCGCATGGTCCCTTATGCATTCACCTAAGATTTCTGCACCTAGCGTGGTTTTGCATTGCCTCTGGAATCGGAGGCATCGCGAGCTTACAATACCTTCTGTGCCGATCGGCCCACCAATGACCATGCGAGGATGCCTTGCGATGACGTCACGATAACTTCATGATGACATAAACACTCTGGCGATATGCGACGCTACGATGACGAAATGAAGCGGCGTCGCTATATCATGGTGACTTTTTGCAACACTAGCGTTGACGTGGACAATTACTTTTCGTGTTTGATGAGGCATTTAAGGCTTTTGCCTTAATAAGTGAAGCCGACCCCGGTCACAAAATTTAAATGCCCCTCCATGCAACCAACAAATGGGAGAGGTCAGGGAGAGACGAAACCATCAACTAGAAAAAAAAAACAATGCTAGAACAAGGATGTGTGACGTATTATGTTTCGTCTTTGCCGTGTGGTGGCGACATGGGAATTAAGACATTTCCCATTTTATTTGAAAAGAAGATTTAGATTTCGGATCTCATCAGCAATGTAACCTTCGGATATGTCGCGCGGATCTTCTACATCATTCACTTATCAGTGACAAGCAAACTGTTGAAATCACCCTACGTCTTATAGGAAAATCGCATTACTGCCCTACTGCCACACGCTGGCGGAAAAATACCGAAAATTCCCTACATGTAGGGTAATTACACACACGTTTGGCAAGCCTGCGGTGGATATCTGAAGCGCCGCAGTGGCCGCCAGAGTGTTTTATTCTTCACAGACAAATAAAAGGCTCTTATTCCAGTTTTCCATTGCACAGATCGACAGAAAGAAATAAGCACGAAAACACTACGCGCAGATGAAAGGCTATACGTCCACACAAGTGAGGTGACTAGCAGCTTTTCACGAAAAACATACGGCGGCGCCGTGCCGTAATTCCAATTTTGTCAATCCCATGCCTGGCGTGTCAATCCCATGCCTGATGGTCGCGCTTCGTGTGCGCCTTGAGCGATCAGTTTCAATTCGCCCGTGAAGTTCGTTGATGATTACCTCGAACTACGAGCAACTATTGCGATTTGTGAAAAATAGATGTGCCATCAATTGGCACGCACTACAACTTTGTAATGTAAACATTGCCCTACAGAAAAGCTAATTAACGAACAGTTGTTAATTCGTCGCAACAGTGTCATGCTAATCATGCTAACTGCGGCAGAGTATTTGCGCCTCGACGTGGAGTTCGTGTGCGAAAACGACAGGAGCGTTACACTCAAGGGATTTTGATAAAAAACAATGTGGACTCGTTATATATATATATATATATATATATATATATATATATATATATATATTATGAGGTTTTGGTTTGGACGACCTTTATTTGCCCGAGAACCCGGCAGCGAACAGCTAGGCTGAACCCAGCACGATGATGATGATACACGACGACGATGATGCACGCCCGAACGCATTATGATGATGATGATGTACAGATGAAGAGGATGGGTTTAATAAATGCCCACACTAATTCCCCCCCACGTGAAAGCGGCCAGCCTGGCCGCTGCAGGTTAAGGTGACGAGGAACGTCGCAGGAAGGGCTTCATGCGGGAGACGTGGACAACCTCAGTAGTTCGATAACGGCGGTCCGCTGGGGCTACAAGTGGCGTCACGCGATAGTTCACGGGTGAAGTCTGCTCCAGAACTGTGTAAGGCCCGTTAAACCGTGGCTGAAATTTATCACACAAAGCAGGTGTGCGAACAGGCGTCAAGAGCAGCACCTCGTCACCAGGGCGGAAGGATACAGCACGATGTGATTCATCATAAATAATCTTCCTGTCTTGCTGTCGGGCTGCCGTATTCATGCGAGCACGTTGTCGACACTGGGCGACTCGTGAAACGTATTCCTCGGAAGAGGATGGAGCTGAAATTACGTTGAACGTAAGGAAAGAAGCATCCAGCAAGGTAGTAGGAGAACGTCCGTAAACCAGGTAAAACGGTGAGTAGCCGGTTGTCCGCTGAATGGCTGTATTATAGGCGAAAGTGACGAAGGGTAGAATCACGTCCCAGTTTTTGTGGTCTGGGGTAATATAGGCGGCGATCATATCGGCAAGAGTGCGATGGAATCGCTCGGTCAGGCCGTTAGTCTGGGGGTGATAACTTGAAGTGGTCTTGTGAGTGGTGCCGGAGGCGCGCAGAAGTTCGGTCACTAGTTGAGAGAGGAAGGCCTTGCCACGGTCACTGATCAGAACACGTGGAGGGCCATGGCGCAGTATAATGGCTTGGAGAATGAAATCGGCAATTTCAGAAGATGAACCAGTAGTAAGAGATGCTGTCTCGGCGTAGCGTGTCAAATGATCAACAGCTGTGACGATCCACCGGTTGCCAGCGGAAGTGGCTGGTAGGGGGCCATAAAGATCGACTCCTACTACTTCAAATGGTGTTGCTGGGCACGGCGAGTGCCCCAGAGAGGCTGTAGTGTCCCCGGCGGGGAGCCGATGTCGGGAGTTTTCGATATTGGCAGATAGTGCAGGTGCCAACGTACCTGGCTACGCTAGTGGTAATGCCAGGCCAATAAAAACGACTTCGAATGCGGTCGTAGGTTTTATGATAACCAAGGTGACCCGCAGTCGGATCATCATGAAACGCTCTGAGGACTTGAGAGCGAAGAGAGCGGGGTAGAACGGGAACCCAGCGCTGACCGTCGGGATGGTAAATTCGGCGGTACAGCACGGAGTTGTCCAGCTTAAATTGCGAGAGTTGGCGACGGAGCCTCGCGTTAGGTGGACGGGAAGTGCCAGCGAGGGAGTCTATGATCCGCCGACAGTACGGGTCAGCCAGCTGGCGATAAGGAAAGTCTTGCTCGTCGTCCGAGGGCAGCTGGTCTATAGAGGCCAGAGAGGGAACCGACGTAGAAGTGGACGCCGAGTGTTTGTCGTGCAAAGCGGTGGGTGAAACGCCGAGCGATGCCGTAGGTAGTGGGCAGCGAGAAAGAGCGTCGGCGTCTCGATGCTTTTTGCCAGACTTGTAGATTATGTCGAACTCGTACTCTTGAAGTCGCAGAATCGAGCGGCCGAGGCGACCCGACAAGTTCTTGAGTGTGGAAAGCCAGCATAACGCGTGGTGGTCGGTTACAATGGTAAAATGGCGGCCGTGGAGATAGGGACGAAACTTCTGCACAGACCAAATGACGGCCAGGCACTCTTGATCGGTGATCGTGTAGTTCCTCTCGACTCTGGAGAGTACGCGGCTGGCGTAAGCAACGACTCGCTCTCGCGAAGAGTTGTCGCGTTGCAGGAGAACGGCGCCTAACCCGTGGCCGCTAGCATCTGTGTGCAGAAGAGTCGGTGCGTCCTCGTCGAAATGTGAAAGTACAGGGTCGGTCGTGAGGGCCCTCTTCAACATGGCAAAAGCCGATTCACATTCCTCAGACCACTCAAACGGCATACCGGAAGCAAGTAGCTTGTGGAGTGGTGCAGCTATGGAGGCAAAGTTTCGTATAAATCGCCGAAAGTACGAGGCGAGACCAAGAAAACTTCGCAAGTCTTTGGGCTTTTCAGGCGAGGGAAGCGAAGCACCGCAGCAGTTTTCTCAGGGTCAGGGCGAATTCCGTCCTTGCTCACGACGTGACCAAGGACCTTAATGGATTTGCTGGCGAAGTGACATTTCTTGGTGTTAATTTGAAGACCAGCGCCCGCTAGACACGTCAGGACTTCATCCAAGCGTTGCAGGTGTTGAGGGAACGTGGATGAAAAGACAACAATGTCGTCTAGATAGCATAGGCAAGTCTTCCATTTCAGACCACGCAGCACAGTGTCGATCATGCGCTCAAAAGTCGCGGGCGCATTGCATAGGCCGAAAGGCATAACGTTGAATTCGTATAGGCCATCCGGCGTTGCAAATGGTGTTTTTTCTTTGTCTTCTTCGTGCATGGGGATTTGCCAATAGCCGGAACGCAAGTCGAGACTCGAAAAGTATTCCGCACCTTGTAAGGAATCAAGGGCGTCGTCAATGCGTGGCATGGGGTATACGTCCTTTCTAGTGATCTTATTGAGCGCCCGGTAATCGACGCAAAATCGTACAGAACCATCTTTCTTCCGCACCAGAACAACGGGAGACGACCAAGGACTGGCTGAGGGGCGGATTATCTCCCGTTGCAGCATGTCGGCTACGTTTTCTTCTATGATCTTTCTCTCGGCTAGAGACACGCGGTACGGGCGGCGGTGCACAATAGATGTTCCGTCGGTCTGAATACGATGTGCTGCGGCGGTAGTTTGGCCCAAGGTCGACGAGTAGGCATCAAAAGTGTTTGCGTGCTTTTTCAGTAAAGCAAGCAGCTGCTCCTTCTGCGAATCTGTCAAGTCACTGCTGATGGCTGCGGTAAGCGTGGAGGAACAAGCATGATCAGGAGAATGGCCTTTAGAGGAGACAGGGGTAAGAGGCACGATGCATACAGGCTTGAGATCGGCAGCGGAGGCCAGCGTGGTGCCCTGCGGAAGCAAAATTTTATCCGATGTTGCGTTCATAGCAGCGATGACAGCTGATCCATTGTCGAAGCGAACCAGACCTGATGCAAACGCTATGCCTTTAGTAAGGCAACGGGGTGAGGGGGGTGACCAATACGTCACCAGTGTCGATGTCGTTGGACACAACTGTTAGAAATCGCTGTTCACGTGGTGGTAGCTCGGTGTCTGCAGCAGTGACGAGGCGAAGTGGCTTGTAAATTTCGTCGCCCAGCAAGTAGTTTGTATCGGTGAGGTGGACGACACGTTGTCCACAACAAATAGCCGCGGAAGCGGACGAAAGAAAATCCCATCCTAAAATCAGTTGATGAGAGCACGGGGACAGCACGGCGAACTCAATGTGGTGAAGAATATCGTCGATTATCACGCGGGCGGTACAGAGAGCGGAAGGGCGAATTGTAGTACTCTGGGCTGTAACCAGCGTAGGTCCATCGTATGGCGTCGTGACTTTTCTTAGACGGGCACACAAATCAGCACGAATAACAGAAAACGTAGCACCAGTGTCCACCAAAGCATCGATGTGAAGACCTTCAACCGTTACAGCAATCATATTGCAAGGGCGCGCTGGAGGAATTTCAGTCCAGGATTTGAATGCAGTTTTTCCTCCGAAAACTGCATCGCTTAGTTTTCCGGAGGGTCACAGGTGAGGGAGGCAGGCCGAAGCGGAGACGAGGAGCGACGGTAGGGCGAAAGTGAACGGCGTCTGGTTGGGCGATGACTATTGCGCAGGTCCCGCGATGCAGGCGGAGACGGACACCGACGCGGAGGTGACGAAGAACGGCGGCCCTGGTAGAAGGCTCCTCCGGTTAAGTCACGTTCGCTCATGTCGTACCCTCGACGCTCGTCTTGCTGGCGCCTGCGGCAGAAGCGTGAAATGTGGCCGCGATAACCGCAATAATAGCACCTGGGACGAGACGATCGCCAAGGAGGGTAGTAGCTGGCGTGAGGTGCACCGGGCGAGAGCGCAGTCAGATGTGCAGAGGAGGGCTCAAGCGGCGGTGACGGGAAGCTCGCGGGGGGCGCGGCAGCAACCGACGCGTATGTTGGTGGTGGTAGAGTCGAGCTGACGGTGCCTGAAGGCGCGGCGGCAACTTGCGCGAATGTTGGTGGGAGACGAGAGGCAGCGGGCCTGCAGGTGCGCCGTGTGCGTCAAGGACGTGAGCTCCTCCCTGATAACATCACGCAACGCCGTTGCAGAAGGCTGATTGCAACATACTGGAGGCAGGGATGATGATGATATATGGATTTTTAATGGCGCAAAGGCCAGGCTTGGCCAAAGAGCGCCATGGTAGATGAAGTATGGCTGTATAGTGGCCTAAAACCAAATCGCACAGCATTGCGTAAAATTACTTATATCAAATAGCATTATGGCAATGATTGATGGAATGTGCTATGTACAGTTGGATTGCTTTTGAAGGGGGTGATGGACTAAAGCACAGGTTCGTAAGCGAGCACATTTGCCTCGTCAAAGCCCTTGCACACAAGGGTGGAGAGGCATGTGCTATACAGGTGTTAAACTCGTAACAGTAGCCTCGAGAGCGAGGCAGTGCTACGAGGTTCTAGGACCGATGACTTGCAAGGAACGTGTCATTAAGGAAGCTTAGAAGGGACTCTGTGTTAAAGAGAGGCTCTGTGCCAAGAAACATTGCCGGGTGTAGTGGTATGTGCTGATGGTAAGCTATAGGAAAATGCTTTTTTCTTAGAGCCTCGATCTGCCGACACTCCAGAAGAACGTGCAGGACAGTCAGTCTTTCACCGCAATTACCACATACAGGAGGTTCACTACCATTTAGCAAAAAAATTATGGGTACCAAATGTGTGCCCTATCCTCAGCCTGCATAACAGGACGCCAATTCGTCGTGATTTTGCTGCTGGTGTAGATGTTCCTAGGTGAGGTTTAATAAGATGTACTTTATTGGAAGTTTCGGTGTCCCACGACCTTTGCCAGTAGTGTCTCAGGTCTTTCTGATGGAAGGTCTCAGGTCAATAGCAGGGATAGCTGCGGTGGGATTACAGGGTTTTGTAGCAGTCGATTTAGCGATTTCGTCAGCCAGCACATTACCCTGAATACCTCTGTGGCCTGGCACCCAGCATATCGTGACATGCTGGTCGCCCCTGTACAGTGGACAAAGGATTGAATAAAGCTGATGTAGTACAGGGTTCTTGTGTTTCCTGAATGACAGTAATGATCTTACAACACTAAGGGAGTCTGTGAATATAACTGCCCTCCGGAGGTTTGTTTTCATAATATGCTGCACAGCTGACATTACTGCATAGGCTTCTGCAGTGAAAATGCTTGTGTCTGTATGAAGTACACCAGATTCTAAAAACGATGGTCCGACGACTCCATAAGAAACGCCGGCATGTGACCTTGATGCATCCGTGTAAAATTCCGGACAGGAGTACTTAGTCTGAAGTTCTAAGAAATGTGCTCGAATGTGGATGTCTGGAGCATGCTTAGTTACTTCAACAAATGATGTGTGACAATCCACAATCTGCCACTGCCAGGGCGGTAGTGATGTTTCTGGAGCCATTAGTTGATATTGGAAAAGAGGTATGCCCATTTCCTGGCTGAGATTCCTCACACGAAGTGAGAAATATTCTCTTAGTGAAGGTCTATTTCGAAAGAGAGTTGTAGCTGAGGTGTCGTTAACGGTTGAGTAGCAAGGATGCTCACTGTTTGAATTTACTTTCAGAAAATACATAAAGCTAGTGTACGATCTCTGCAAGTGCAGTGACCATATATTGGACTCTACGTAAAGGCTCGGTACAGGACTGGTCCTGAATGCACCTGTGGAAATACGGATACCCAAGTGATGTACAGGATCCAAAATCTTCAGGGCACTTTGCGTAGCAGAGTCGTATACCACAGCACCGTAGTCTAGGCGTGTTTGTACGAGGCTTCTGTACAGGTTTAATAGGCATTTTCTGTCATTGCCCCATGTTGTGTGCGACAAGATTTTTATAATGTTCATCGTTTTGAGGCACTTGCCTTTAAGGTATTTAATGTGGGAAATGAATGTCAACTTCGCATCAAGAATAATGCCTAGGAACTTATGTTCTGTGCTTACAGTTACAAGCTGCTTGTGTAGTTCAATATGAGGGACAGGGACAAGTCCTTGTTTTCTTGAAAATAGGACACATTGGCTTTTAAGCGGATTCAGGTAAATCCATTTTCGATCGCCCATTTCGACACCCTGTTCTGGCCAAGCTGCACTTGTCTCTCACAAATTGCGAAGTTGCACGATTTGAACCCTATAAGCACATCGTCAACATATACTGAGTAAAACATGACATTTGGGATTGATGACCGTAAGGAGTTCATTTTAACAATAAAAAGGGTACAGCTAAGTACACCACCTTGCGGTACCCCCGTTTCCTGAATAAATGGCCTGGACAACATATTCCCAATACGGACAGGGAATGTTCGTTCGGATAAGTAGCTTTTTATGATTTTCAGCATGTTACCATGGATACCCATGTCTGACAGATCTCTGAGGATGCCGTAACGCCATGTGGTGTCATATGCTTTTTCCATGTCGAGGAACACGCACAGACAGTATTGCTTGTGGATAAACGCGTCGCGGATGTATGCTTCGACGCGTACAAGGTGGTCAGTAGTGGACCGGCCCTCTCTGAAACCACATTGATAAGGGTCAAGAAGTTTGTTGATTTCTAGAAAATGCGATAGTCTTCTGTTTATCATTTTCTCGAACACCTTACACAAACAGTTTGTAAGGGCTATTGGACGGTAGCTTGTAACTGAAGAGGGGTCCTTGCCTTCCTTTAGAAAAGGGATAACAATGGCCTCCTTCCATGCGGACGGCAGGTACCCGGCAGCCCAGATAGTGTTATACAGGGCAAGTAAAGCGCTTTCTGTGTCATTGTGAAGGTGCTTGAGCATATCATACATAATTCTGTCGGGTCCTGGTGCTGTGCTCTGGCATTCCACGCTCATGGCACGCTCGCGGCCGTTTCGTTAGCTTGAAATACAATATACACCAAATTTGGTATTGAGTGACATGACTATATAACGCACATAAGTGGCAGGTGGTAACATGAAAATCTTGGCATGCATGTCATCTACAATGCCATTTACATGCCACGCTCATGGTGCCCTTGCGTCCAGTTCGCTAGCTTGACATACACCAAAATTGGTATATCGCGACGTGACTGTACGACGAACACAAATGACCGGTCGTAACATGTAAAACATGACATGCAAATTATGTAAAGCATGATTTGCTCCTTCCTGGCTGCTTCGCATTACATCGATTCCCACAGTGCGTGGGATCTGCCGGATTTTTAATTTCCACGAGGTTTTCTGCATTCGGATATCGGCGCAGAATACCCCAGGCTTTATTTTGTTTATTATCGCTACAGTCCTCGTTCCACCAGGGTACACGTCTTCCACCCGAGTGACCATTTGTTTGCGGGATACACTTTTCAGCAGCATCAAGACACTGAAGAATGCTACTGCGCCATCGATGTTGTGATTAGTTATAAAATCACAAGATAAAAGTGTTGATTCTTTATATTTATCCCAGTCAGCGGACGCTATTTTCCATTTGGGAATATGAGGTGGAAAGTCATGTGGTGTTGTCAAGTTTAACGTAGCAGGGAAGTGGTCGCTACCGTACGGATTCTTGACCACATTCCATTCTAACTTCGCAAAAAGAGAAGGAGAGCCAAGCGCCAAATCTATCGATGAATATGAGTTATGGTGGACGTTGTAATAGGTAGGCTCTTTTTTATTAAAGAGGCATGCTCCGGAACCCAGGAGAAATTGTTCTACTAGTCGTCCTCTCGCATCGCAGCGGGTGTCCCCCCACAGAGTCTTGTGAGCATTAAAATCACCAACAACAATGTAGGGCGCCGGGAAATGATCAATGAGCTGATGGAAATCTGTGCGGTTAAGTTTATAGTTTGGTGGTATATATATTGTCGCGATGCAACGCGAACAAAGAACACGAACAACTTGCGACAGCGAAACAGCGTGTTCAAGATCAGCTGTACAGAAAAACGTCTTCTTCGTCTTTCTCTCTGAAAACCTGCTGTCCCACTAGCCGGAGTCTGAAAAACACCTCCATCGTCATTGTCTTTTACGTATATACACGTGTCACTTGCCCCTCCTTATAGGAGCATCGCCCCGATGCTACATCAGAGCCACCGTTTTATGAAAACGCACAGTCAGTCGCTGACATACGGCTTCATGCGTACTACATGTACAAGTTCAGGCCGGTGCTGGCGACGCTTCGTGCAAGAGGGACCGTCGGGGACGACCTCGTAAGTGACGTCACTCAACTGTCGCGATACTCGATATGGTCCGAAGTACCGCCTTAAAAGTTTCTCGGACAGTCCACGTTTTCGTATGGGAGTCCAAACCCACACTTTGTCGCCGGTTTCGTAAGTTACGGCTCTACGGTGGGCATTGTAGCGGCCTGCGTCATAATCTTGTTGCTGGCGGATTCGCAAGCGTGCGAGCTGCCTGGCTTCTTCCGCGCGTTCGGTAAATATGTCGGCGCCCGTGTCAGTGTCGTCCCATTCATGTGGCAACATCGCATCCAGTATTGTGCGTACCTCCCGTCCGTGAACAAGGCTGAATGGGGTCATGCGAGTCGTTTCTTGCTTAGCTGTATTGTACGCGAACGTGATATAGGGCAAGATTTCGTCCCAATTTTTATGTTGGACATCCACGTACATCGACAGCATGTCTTCTATCGTCTTGTTTAGGCGCTCTGTTAGTCCGTTCGTTTGCGGGTGGTAGGCGGTGGTCTTACGATGACTCGTTCCACTTAACATCAATACGTGTTCTAAAAGAGCTGCCGTGAATGCGGTTCCGCGGTCTGTTATCAGGACGGTTGGTGCATCATGTCGTAGTACAACATTTTCTATAAAAAATCTCGCGACCTCCGCTGCTGTGCTTCTTTGGATAGCCTTCGTTTCGGCGTACCGGGTCAGGTAATCCGTTGCGACGATAACCCAGCGGTTCCCTGCAGTAGAGGTAGGAAGTGGACCCAAGATATCCATGCCGATCTGGTCGAATGGTGTACGTGGGACCTGAACAGGCTGCAGCAGGCCGGCTGGTTTCGTCGGAGGCGACTTGCGTCGCTGGAAGTCGAGGCAAGTACGAATGTGGTGCTTCACGGCTGTGGTGAGCCTTGGCCAGTAGTACCTTTGCTGAACTCTTGCCAGTGTACGCGTGTAGCCTAAGTGGCCAGAAGTCACCTCGTTGTGACATGCTTGAAGTACTTCACTACGAAGGGCTGCAGGAATGACGAGCAAGTAGGGAGATCCGATCGAGGAAAAGTTTCTTTTGTAGAGGACTCTGTTCCGTAAAGAAAACGACGACAATACTTATGTAAAAACTGTGGGTGCACTCCGAGATCGTCCGTCCAAGTAATTAATTAAACCAAGCAACTCCGGGTCGTCACGTTGTTGTTGGGCGATGGCGGACGTGTCGAGGACACCAAGGAATGCCGCTTCATCCTCATCAAGTAGAGAAGCCGACTGTATTGGTGATCGGGAGAGGCAGTCGGCGTCCATATGTCGCTTCCCCGACTTGTGTATGACCGTCATGTCAAACTCTTGCAGCCTCAGACTCCAACGCGCTAATCGGCCGGTGGGATCTTTAAGATTAGTCAACCAACAAAGTGAATGAGGGTCGCTAATAACTTTGAAGGGGCGGCCATACAAATACGGGCGAAATTTCATAACTGCCCAGACCACGGCGAGGCATTCTTTCTCCGTTGTCGAATAGTTGGCCTCTGCGCGTGTTAGCGTTCTGCTTGCGTAGGCGATCACTCTTTCTGTGTCCTCCTGCCGCTGCACAAGCACAGCTCCCAGACCTACATTGCTAGCGTCGGTGTGAAGCATCGTGGGGGCTTCCTCGTCGAAGTGGGCAAGCACCGGGGGCGTTTGAAGACGTTGGCGCAGCTCATTAAACGCAGCTTCCTGTTCGTCGTTCCACTCAAAGGCGGCGTCGTCCATCGTGAGGCGAGTTAACGGCGATGCAATGCGTGCGAAGTCTGCGATAAACCGCCGATAATAGGCACAAAGGCCCAGAAAGCGTCTGACAGCTTTCTTATCGGACGGTACCGGGAACTAAACGGCGGCAATTTTTTCTGGATCGGGCCGAACGCCTGTGTGGCTGACGACGTGGCCAAGAAATTACAGTTCTTCAAAACAGAAGTGACATTTTTCTGGTTTCAATGTGAGGCCCGCAGACCGTATGGCTCGCAAAACAACTTCCAGCCTTTTGAGGTGCTCGTCAAAAGTTGCGGAAAACACTATGACGTCGTCGAGGTAAACTAAGCACGTTTTCCACTTCAAGCCCGAAAGTACGGTGTCCATGAGCCTTTGAAAAGTAGCGGGCGCGGAGCACAAACCGAAAGGCAAGACTTTAAATTCATATAAGCCATCTGGCGTCACAAAAGCGGTTTTCTCGCGTTCTCTCGGGTCTACCTCGATTTGCCAGTATCCGCTCCTCAAATCCATGGAAGAAAAGTAGCGAGCGTGTCGAAGTCTGTCAAGGGAGTCATCGATACGTGGAAGCGGGTACACATCTTTCTTGGCCACCTGATTCAGGTTCCTGTAGTCCACGCAAAAACGCAGGGTGCCGTCCTTTTTCTTAACTAGCACTACAGGTGACGCCCAGGGACTCTGTGATGGCTGAATCACCTCATCTTCAAGCATTTTCGTTACTTGTTGCTGTATCACTTCGCGTTCCTTTAGAGCCACACGATAAGGATTTTGGTGAATAGCTCTCGCCGTGTCTTCGGTAATTATTCGATGCTTTGTTAGCGGCGTTCGACCGACTCGTGATGTTGATGAAAAGCAGTCCTGAAATTCGGCTAGGAGCTGAAGAAGTCTCTTTCGTTCGTCCTTTGGAAGAGTAGTACCAACGTCAAGAGCGGGTTCTGATTCTTGTTTAGGCGCTTCGTCCAGTACCGATAAACTGCCTTGTACTTCTACGATATCGTCGAAGTAAGCGACGGCTGTGCCCTTCGGAAGGTGCCGGCGCTCAGCACTGAAGTTGGTAAGGAGCAAGTTCGTGCGTCCAGCAGTGACACGGACAATACCTCGTGCGACCGAAATCCCATGGCTAAAGAGCAGCGAGCTTATTTGGTCGGCAATGCCTTCGCCGTCAAACGGTGCGTGCCCTTCCACCGTAACAAGAATGCATGACCGTGGCGGGATGACGACAATACCATCAGTTATACGTAAAGGGTTACGTATCGAGCCTGAACAGTCGACTAAATCAGGGCTGTTGCAGAACGTAATTGAACATTCTGGGATATTGATGACGGCGCCGTATTCTCTCAAGAAATCCATCCCAATAAAGTCTTTGCAGCATGAGGGGAGAACGACGAACGTTGCCACGAAAGACGAGCCACCGATCTCGAGTCTCGCTGTGCACCTTCCGACAGGCATCAAGAGCTGGCCGCCTGCCGTCCTTAGGTGAGGTCCCGTCCACGTCGTCTTTACTTTTTTGAGGCGTACGGCGAGGTCTTCACTTATAATCGAAAAGTCAGCACCGGTGTCGACTAAGGCTGTTACTTGCTGTCCGTCCACAAGAACGGTAAGGTCTGTGGTCACAGTTTCGTCGGTTTTACGACTGCTCGGCTTTACGGCGTCTTGTGGTAAGAGTAATGGGGGCTTTTTTTTCGTCGTCTTGACGGCCTGCAACCTTACCCCCCGGAGGTCGCCGCCTTCAGTTTCCCCGGAGTGGGCTGGGTGACCTCCTTCCTCTGAGGTCCGCAAAAGTGCGGCGGTGCGACGAAGGCGAGTGGGCCGGAGACGGAGAGCGTGGTCGATGTCCCAAACCTGGCTGGTAATCAGGCACGCTGTCGTCATCGTTGGTACGGCGGTCGTCAAACTGGGGCCGAGGCTGTGGGGGTCCTTGAAAACCAGTCTTCGCGGCGTGACACGTAGTCGTCGTTGGCGCGTCGATTGTCGTACCATGGCCTGAGAGGGCGAAGCGAATCGAGGCGGTGCCAGCAATGACGGGAAATGTGGCCCACACCCCCGCAGTTAAAACAAAGTGGACGCCTGTCTATAGTGCGCCAGGCGTCTGTTTTGCGAAGCTGCGGACGCCGCACCGACTCATCTTGTGACGAAGGCCATGGCAGGCCGGCAGACGGCGGGTCGTACGGTGGCAGGACAGTAGGTTGCCTCGGTGTCTCCGCTTGCGGTGGTGACCAAGGAACGGCTGCAGACGGCTGGCGGTACGACGGCGGAATGGGTGGCGGGCGTCGAAGGGCGGCGGCGTAACTCATGGGACGCTGCTCCTGAGCGGGATTAGCCGTCGAGAATGCTTGGCGTATTTCTTCGCGGACGACTTCAGCGACAGACGACATGGGTGTTTCCTCGACCGGAGTCCGCAACTTCTGCAGCTCCACGCGAACAATCTCTCTTATCAAATCACGCAACGAGCTCTGATTGTCAGACGTCACAGTGGCAGCATGAATGTGGGCGCTGCTGGACAAGCGGTCGTACTGTCGGCATCGTTGGTGAAGAGCGCGCTCGATAGCCGTAGCTTCCTTGATGAAGCCCTCCACGGTGCTTGGCGGGTTGCGCAGAAGTCCGGCGAACAACTGCTCTTTTACGCCGCGCATGAGGTAGCGCAACTTCTTGTCATCGGGCATGTGCGGGTCAGCTCTACGAAAGAGACGGGCCATGTCCTCGGCGAACATTGCGACCGTTTCATTGGGTTTTTGAACCCGTAGCTCGAGTAATTGCTGGGCACGGTCGCGTCGGTCGACATTGGCAAATGTGTCAATCATCTGCCGTTGAAAGTCGCTCCATGTCGGGAGACTGCCTTCTCTGTTTTCGTACCAAGTACGAGCAGTGTCCTGTCGTCGAGGTAGAAATAGGCGCGGGAGAGCTTCTGCTCAGCAGACCACTGGTTGATCTTGGCGACCCGCTCATAGTGGTCAAGCCAGTCTTCAACGTCTTCATGTGCGCCACCACCAAAGCGATGAGGCTCGAGTGGTTGAAAAAGCGTTACTTGAGAAGGGTGGCAGGACCACTGCCTTGAATTACCTGTTGTGGGCTGGCGTTGGCCATTGGTAGAGCTGAGCAGTGCCTTGGAGAGGTCTCCTGCGAGGGGGTGAACTCTGGAGGAAGGCCTCGCAGCCGACGGCTGAAGCGATGCACGGGAGTTATAGACGTCAGACTCTGCCCAGGCGGCGCTGCGAAAAACGCCGCCACCAGCGCTCTCATCGCCGCCCTGGCCATAACGGGGTAGTGCAAAGAGAGCCGTCCGCAAGCGAATGTGCATAGGCCACAAAAGGACCCCCCTCTTTCGATGGTGTTGAGGCGCGGTTTCCTGAAAATCAAGGACCTGGAAAGTTTCTTCCGTCTATCCACCCTCGTTTCAGAAAAAAGGAAGCTCATCAAAGTGAACTGCTGTTACAATTGAAAAGATGTTTCAGTTATTTCGGCGTGCTGCAACTCGCAAGCGCAACCGAGCATCGCATGACATCGAGTTCGAGGCACTCCGACGTGCGTTCTGTAACGCCTAAATGCGTTAAATTTGGGCATATACATAATGTCAAAGCGATGAAGTACGTACACGAGCAATGTTTCTTACGATCAGTGGTACAATGCTTGCTTTATCAGGCACGAATGGCCCCGGCGATTTTCGCCTCTGCAGTTGCATTCTCCATCCATTTCTCGCTTCCTGTGCGTTGAACTGTCTAATTACACATCCTCGAATGTACTGTTGACGGTTGTCTTCCATTTGCATATACCGCAAATGGGGATACGTGCGTGTCCACTTTCTCGGTGTACAACGAAAGGCAAAACCGTGGCCTCCGAGATAGCTCCGGCAATCGCGGAGACCACGGGCAGGAAAAACCTGACGGTGGTCACGACCAACGTTTTGCGATTTACTTGTATGACACACGTGTTAGCATTTGCTAGTTAAAGCCGGAACTTTGAACCTTCAATGCGTACGTGCGTGATGCTGTGTGATGACGACCAGTTAAGATTATGGATGGTCGCGGAGTGCGCGATGTTTAGGTATATCGCGCGCTTCACCAGTCTGCATTTAACTGCTGCACGGCGCACCGCGGTCTGAGGCTCTGCTGAGCTTCATAGTCAAGGATACCACGGTTCTACGTCAAGACTACTCAAAATACTAACATATGAGACCCACTTTCTCGTGCGACCGGCTGTAGAGAACGCGAGTAATTCGCTTACCCAACACATTCGCAACGGCCCGTATCCAGAGCTCTCACCGTTCTGCTTCGTGCAACAGCTACGGAAATCGGTAAAACTGAAGTCCTTTACGTCCGTGGCAATTCACAACGCAACAGTAGCGTCGACTGAGGCCTTTCTTCGTAGCGCGCGGAGCTGTTGCGTCTGCTCTTGTTTTCGCCGTCGTTCTGGCACCCACTCCATGGCGGTTCGGTTGCGCGTCTGACTAGCGGAGAGAAATTCGTAGCGCATTTTCTGAGTGTTCAATGCGCCAACACACCAAATATTTAGGTTAATTGTTGTTTCCAACTCGCTAGTTGCACCTGGTTGCACCGCAAACTGTGCAAGGGAGCCGGAATTTGCACTACCCAAAACTGCTTCGACAGGTGGCGCTACGTGTCGGCAAAACTCCAGAGTCTGACGTCTATAGGTGCGTCCGGGGTGGATGAACGGCTCCCAGTGGGAGTGTGGAGCATCAGGCAGGGTCGCGGTCCAGCACCTCCACCAGTGTCGCGATGCAACGCGAACAAAGAACACGAACAACTTGCGACAGCGAAACAGCGTGTTCAAGATCAGCTGTACAGAAAAACGTCTTCTTCGTCTTTCTCTCCGAAAACCTGCTGTCCCACTAGCCGAAGTCTGAAAAACACCTCCATCGTCATTGTCTTTTACGTATATACACGTGTCAATATTGAGCACACAGTGATTAATTCGTCAAACAGAATGGCGCGGACAGACACTGCTTCGAGTACCGTCTGAAGACTAAGAGGTTGGCAAGGCACAGATTTGTTTAGAATAATAGCTACACCACCGGACGAAGCCGTGGCATCATCCCGGTCTTTGCGGAACACAACGTACTGACGCAGAAAGTTCGTTTGTGATGACTTCAGATGTGTCTCTTGGACGCACAGCACCTTGGGATTGTATTTCTGTAAGAGTTCTATGACGTCATCGAGATTGTGGAGAAGACCCCTAACATTCCAGTGTATTATTTGTGTAGCCATTTTGAGTGTGTTTTTGTGCTGTGCGTCTAAGTAGACGACCTTACCTTAATCAGCCGCTTGCTTCGGGGCCCCTAATACGGGGCTTTTCTTTTTTGGCGCGCTCCATTGAGCCACGCCGTTCCTTCGGCGCCTGCGGCGCCCATAGGTTTTGCGTTGTGTCCATCGCCTCAGCAGAGACGCTGGATGCCCGATCGCGGTTTACGCGTACGGGTGTGCGAGTCTTGGGGCTCTCTGCCTGAGCAGATGGCCCGGGGACTGCAGACCCGGAGGCCTGCATGTTCTTTGGCAGCGGAGCAGCACGGGCTGCTTCCGCTGTAGGTATGGATGATTGTGCGGGGGCAGAGGTTGCTCGCGGACCACTCTGCGTGAACCGCGCAGCTGCAAAAGGCCGTTGCGGCTTCACCCCCGCGCGCGCCGCATCGGCATAAGATGGTTTGACAAATGAAAACCGTTTCCGAGCTTCATTAAAAGAGATGTTTTCTTTAACCTTTAGTGCTATAATATCCTTCTCTCTTTTCCACGCAGGGCAAGAGCGCGAATACGCAGGGTGATCTCCGTCGCAGTTCGAACAGTGCGGGTCAGAGTTGCAATCCTCGACTGCATGTTCTTGAGCACCACATCTTGCACATGACATTCGGCCGCGGCAGCTCTGTGAGCTGTGACCAAACTTCTGACACTTGAAGCACCTGCGATGATTAGGTATGTATGGTCGGACGCGCATCTTTATGTATCCTGCTTGGATATACTCTGGAAGTGCGGCAGTGCCAAAGGTGAGGATTAAGTGCTTTGTCGTTAGTTCCTCGTCGTTGCGCCTTATTTTAATTCTCTGCACCTGGACAACATTCTGGTCTTTAAATCCGTCAATAAGCTCACTCTCGGTGAGATTCAGGAGGTCACTGTCGGAGATCACACCACGGACTGTGTTCAAGGAACGGTGCGCTGTTACAGTTATAGGAGTGCTGCCAAAAGATGTGAGAGATTTGAGCTTGTCATACTGGGCCTTGTGCTGAAGTTCTGGGAGAATGTCTCCACTGGCCATTCTTGTGGCTTTGTAACCGGCTCCAATAGTGTCTGTAAGACACGTTGAAACTAGGAAAGGTGACACTGCTCTTGCTGTTATTTCTGGACATTCGGTGTGGATGATGTGGAAACGTGGAAAATTATCAATGTTCTTTGCATTAAACTGAAAGCTTTCTTCGGTGCGCCCTCTTTTAGAAAGAAGGCGATTGGGAAGGTTTGGGAAAGAGGTTGAACCCAGTGATGCCAATTTAGCGGATTTTCCGCTAAATCTGGCGGATTTTATTTGATTCTGACGGGGAAAAAATTTGTCTAGTGGCTAGCGGATTTTTTGACGGGCCATTTTCATACATAGCGGTTTTCTGGCGGATGCCTCACGCAGTGCACTGATTCAAAATCGTCGGAAGCATTGCCGAGAAACCTAGAATACCTAATCAGCGAAACGTACTACTGGTAGGCAAGATCCCCTGCCCGGTAAATTGCATAAAAGAAGTTCCGCGCTCTGATGAATTGCGGCAATGAACCACTGAAAACCACTGAGTGCAGGACGCGGTGGCTATCCCTCGTCGAAATAGCTGTTTCAAGGATCGTAGACCAGTGGGCCGAATTGACTATGCATTTGGAGATGCCGAGGCGCACTGAAAAGTGCTACGCGGCAGAAGTGCTGCACGGTATGTACGAGAATCAGATCAATCTGGGGTACTTCCTTATTTTTGAGACCGATTCTGCCAGATGTTCAGAGGTTCACAAGGCACTCGAAGCGATAGATGTGGATCAAACAAAGCTACCGAAAGACCTCATGAATTTGCTTTCAAGCTTGCTTCATAAAATAGTGATTCCGATAGAGAAGGTGGACGTTCAGATGTCCAGACGTGAGGACCACTTTAACCCCCAAGCCATATCTGGGCTACTTCTTTGAGGCGTACGTTGACAGCATGAAGGCTGAGAAACCGACGGGTTCTCTCTGGCAGATGAAGCTTTGATGCGAGAAAGATGCCTAAGGCTTATTACCACGCTAGTTGATCAAATCAGGCAGCGACTTCTCTTCTTCAATCGCAACGTTGAAAACCAGTGGAGAAAAATCGCCCTGCTGCGCTGTGAAACATTGAAATTATGCCGCACCAACTAGCCCAACGCCGAACCTTAGCGAACATTTGTAACTTTTAGCCTCAGCTATGATGAGGTTGACGACAACCGCAGCACTGAAGTCTCCAGCATTCTAGTTACACTCTTTGGAAGACTCTTTTATATGTTAGTTCAGCTCTCATTGTATTGGGGAGCCTTTAAAAATGATAAAGGTTTTTATCATACGAAATTTCACTGTTTCTTTTTAATAAAATAAGTCTTGGCGGGAAATTTAGCGGACATGTTTTAGAATCTAGCGGAATCTGGCGGATTTCTTATTGCTTTCTAGCGGATTTCTCACGTCCATTGATGGCAACACTGGTTGAACCCATCAAGATTTTCTTGTTTTCGGTATCGAGGCCAGCCGCCCACCATCGAGCCCAACAAGGGGACGCTACAAAAAACCCGCAGGTATCGCAGACGCCAGCTGTACGAAGCTACTATAACACGCTATAACATACCCAAGGTTGGATACTGTACACCAGGTTAACCCTCGCCGCCAGGAAAAAATGGAAGTAACTAGAAGAGAGGAGAGGACAGGAAAGATTAAAAGAGAGAGAAAGAAGAAGATGTAGGGAGAGAGAGAGAGATAGGAAAAGGCGACTGCCGATTTCCCCTGTGTGGGTCAGCCCAGGGTGGCCGTCTACATGAAGCCGGGGCCAAAGGGGTGTGTTGCCTCTGCCGGGGGGGGCCTTAAAGGTCCTAGCACCCGGCGTCGGCTCAACCCCCCAGGATCCCCTTTTCCCCGGACACGGCTGAGCCACGCACGGCTAGGCGTGGGAGCGGGCAGAAACCCCCCCGTTAGCTCGGGTCCGTGGTGTCGCCACACACCAAACGCCTGCTCGCGCAGACGCCCCTGCGGGGGGAGGCAGGGAGAACCCCGTGGATTGCAATTCTTCGCGGATGAGCGCCCTAATCATGCCTCGTAGGGCTTGGTCCGCCGTAGGACGTGTTGCGTCGCTGTCCGGTTGTAGGCGAACGGACTCGAGTTCGTCGAGGCGCTGACACGTTGTCACAACGTCAGCAACGGTAGCCAGATTCTTGATGACCAGCGCATTGAATGCGACAGTTGCGATCCCCTTGAGAATGTGGCGTACCCTGTCCGACTCTGGCATTGAAGCATCGACCCGGCGGCAGAGCGCGAGAACATCCTCGATGGAGGATGTGTATGACTCGCCGAGATGTTGTTTCCGAGCCTCGAGGGTTTTCTTGGCGAGAGCCGAACGAACGGCCGGAGTGCCAAACACATGGCGAAGCTTTTCTTTGAAGGTAGCCCAGTCGGGGATGTCAACCAGGTGGTTGAAGAACCACGTCTTCGCCACACCCGTGAGGTAGAAGGAGACGTACGGTAGTTTGTAGGTGTCGTCCCACCGATTAGCAGCACCGACACGCTCGAAGTCGTCCACCCAGTCCTCGACATCTTCTCCGCGCATACCAGCGAAGAGATGAGGCTCACGTTGGTGGCTGTTGACGACATGAGACGGCGTGGCTGGCGGTGCCGGAGTGGGGACGGCTGCAGCGCCGACCAGGCCGTGGTGTGACATATTGCCGAACAGCTGGCACAAACGGCGACATGACCGAAGCTCCAGGGGGTAGAGTGGGCGTGTAGAGGACGGGGGGATCCCAGAGCAACCTCCACCACGTATGAGGTCTTGGTTTGGACGACCTTTATTTGCCCGAGAACCCGGCAGCGAACAGCTAGGCTGAACCCAACACGATGATGATGATACACGACGACGATGATGCACGCCCGAACGCATTATGATGATGATAATGTACAGATGAAGAGGATGGGTTTAATAAATGCCCACAATATATATAGTTGCAGCAATGAAATAACGCTGACCCCGGTAGAATAAGGAACAAAAAGAGTACGACGCACGTTGGTTTTGCACGGTATATTTTCTGACGTTTCGGCTGGTGGAAACGTACCTGCCACTTTGACAAAGGCTGGTCCACCAGCCGAAACGTCTAAAAATATACCGTGCAAAACCAACGTGCGTCGTACTCTCTTTTGTTCCTATATATATATATATATATATATATATATATATATATATATATATATATATATATATATATATTATGAAGAGTCTGGCTTCGGTTGCCGTAGAACAAAATAGGAAATATATATATACGCCTCTAAAAACTGTTTATTGGTGACGTTTCGATCGGAGACCGATCTTCATGAAGACGGTCTTGATGAAGATCGGTCTCCGATCGAAACGTCACCAATAAACAGTTTTTTAGAGGCGTATATATATATATATATATATATATTATTTGTGTGGTAGGTTTGCCCGCCCCTCGCGAAAGACTTGGTACGCCACTGCTTGATTTCACCATAAGAAAAAAAATTGGGGGACCCTTAAGCTTCGCTTTTAAGAGTTGAACGCAATAGCGATATCCCGTCCCTACTGCGTACTTCAATAACTTAGTGCATACTATGTAATGGGTAGTATGCTTTAAACCAGGAGAAATTATGCGCGGCAAATGTGGGAAATGTTTTCGAACTTGCTAAGCACCCACTACGTGGTGTTAAGGGAATACGCGCAGTAAGGCGTGTGCCGTTTGTTATGGGTGGCTGGCTTTAAACTATGGAATCGTTATGATAGTCACATATTCTGACGCCCGATGGCAATGTACGCTTGTACCACGCAATATTCCTGGGATATTACATGTTATATTGCGACGCCTATATAAAGGACGCTTGCGTTTGCGAAGCATGGAAGTTATTTTCACTGCATTTCCAAGCAGAGGAAGTTATTTTCACACTATTTCCAAGCAGATGCATGGCTGTGTGGTAGAACACCTGCTTGCCACGCAGACGACCCGGGTTCGATCCTCACTCGGACCCGAAAATTTTTATTATTTATTTTATTTGCATCTTTCTCGATTTTTCGGTCACGGACAAGATGATGATTTTTCGGTCACGGACAAAATGATGATATTTCGCTCACAACCAACGACGCCGACACCGACGCCGACGCCGGAATTTCTGCGAAACGAGCTCTTTAACGCTATCGCGTTAAAATTGGCCGCGTACCTGCATGCTTCGCTGCACATGTCGTCGAAACACGATAGTCTCTGCCGGCCGTGCTACTATGTTTTGCATTGCCTCAGACAGCGCCTCCTCTATGCTGAATCGGCCCCATCTGGATGGCATCCGTCAGTCACGTCGAGAAACATGAGCTTGTAGAGAACCCAGGGCCACTGCCAGCGGCAGCAATATATCATCGGCCGAGGGCTTTTTCGTGCATAGCGTCGCAGTTCGCGCATAGCGTCGCATTTTCAGCGCAGCCTATGAAACACTAGGGTATGTAGAATTATGTATCTATGTATCTATGATGTTGCGCCTCAGATGTGCGTAATGTTTGCTT
The DNA here is from genome assembly GCA_030522465.1 of Rhipicephalus appendiculatus. NCBI lineage: Eukaryota > Metazoa > Arthropoda > Arachnida > Ixodida > Ixodidae > Rhipicephalus > Rhipicephalus appendiculatus. The sequence continues at coordinate 42,001 of JALIZH010015229.1, forward strand.
TTTGATCGACAATTTTCACAAGTATGGACGCAAACACTTGTTCAAGATGGCTGGGCGTTCAGCAAGTGGTTAAACTTTGGCCGGATTGCTTAATCGGAATCAGGTGACACACAGACAGATAGAGAGACAGACCAAAATTTCTGCGTCGGAGAACCCCAAGAAAGATCTTTAAAAAAAGCCGCCAGGCCTGCGCGGAACGCGCAGCAGTCACAGCGAAAGCTGGAAGAGCGGCCTTTCTAGAGCCTTGTTTTAAACATTCTTGGGGCAACTACTACAAGAACAATTGCACGGTACCCACTACGCCATAAATCATCATAATTTTTGTGTAGTGGGGAAGCATCCACTGTGCCATTCTTCCGAAGAGCGTGGTACCCACTACACACTTCTAACGCGTTATGTGCACTTTGTTGATGCTGTGGCTAACGACAATAAAGAATTACGTCTGAGGCTTTTGTAATGGGTTGGAGCATTGAACGACCAACTCGTCTCGCAATTTGCATCGTGTGACGCCTGGCTGTTAGTTCGGTTAGTTTGCAACGGAGTTTCAAGCACTGGCATTGCTCAGTTCTACCACACAGCCATGCGTCTGCATAGTATTTGGAGGCCACGCATGGCTTTACGTCATGCAGATGTCGATGCTCGACGAGCTTTAGAATACTTTCGAGAGTTTTTAGCTTCGTTCATTGAATCACAAAGAATGCAAAAGGATATGCATTGGGTACCTCGCATGGGCCGAGGTGCTGCTCAGGCTTCAGCCAGCGGCAATGACTACCGTGTTGTGCTGCCTCGCCTTCCCACCGGTAAGCTGGTTGTGGATTCTGTTTTCCTACATGCGGACTTAGCTGTTCGGCCTTACCGGGTTCAAGACTTCAGAGATGCTCTACGGGACATTATCGACTTGAAGGAAATAAGCTCTATAGGTCAATTTCAAATGTCTCATGTTGATGATGATGATGCTCCTTGTATGATTGATGAAAATTTCCGGGTCCGTATGGATGGTCACGTGCATGTCAACGCTAACGAAAACAAAGTTGGTCACTAGAGGCGAATTTTTCATCAAAAGTCGCCGATGCCTCGTTATTGACCCGGAGCCCACGGAGGTAACGATGAAGATTTTGTGGCTTCCTGAGCACTTGGAAGACGCCTATATTCGCGAGGCATTGCAAGCTTATGGGAAGGTCAAAACAATATCAAAAGAAAGCTGGAAAGTAGCAGACCTGGAGCAAATGCGGACGCTAAATCGTGATGTTGTTTTGTCCCTGGCTGATGGAGTGCGCGTTGGCGATATTCCCCACATTCTTGCTGTCTGGAGAGTGCCAAGCCTCGTCCTGATACCTGGCCGCCCACCACTTTGCCTTCGATGCAGCAAGGTTGGACACATCAGGCGAAACTGCAGGGCTCCTCACTGCAACGACTGTCGACGCTTCGGTCATTCAACCAAGGACTGTGTTATGACATACGCTAACAAACTGCGACAGTGGACGCAACAACCAGATGACAGCCTACAAGAGCATATCATGGATGCCACCGAGGTTCCGGATGCAACAGGAGACACTCTGTGAACTTCCGATTCTGCTGGCTCTACCAAAAAAGGATCCAGTAGTGGCAACAAAATCACTTGCTGTTGACGCAGTTGAAACTTCTGGAGTGCAAAGCGCCTAGTGACTCTTGCAAGCAGCTGGCCCAGAATGGCTCCGTACAACCTATAGCACAAGGAAAAGTCCCTACAAAGAATGCCGCTGCGCTTACCCAAAATGGCACCGAGCAGCATCTAGCAGAAGAAAAAAGACCCTAGGAAGGATCCCGCTGAAGCTTTCTTCACCTGCTTGCACTGCAGCTCCACAGCAGGAGCTGCGGAGCTGCAGTGCAAGCCTTGAACGTACGCGGCCTAAGGTCTTCGCAGAAACAGGCGCAGCTTCGTAGACTTTTCGAACGAAAGCGTCTCGACTTTGTCGCCATCCAGGAAACAAAGATCGAGAGCGATGAAGAGATTGAGAAGGCCCTGCGGCCTTTTCTGTCCCAGTATAACGTGTGTGTTTCACATGCAAAAGGTTTATCTGCGGGCTGTTGGCTGTTTTTGTGGAAGAGCCTACCCTGTTCAGCAATCAGTACTAGTGTTGATAACGAGGGTAGATATATATGCTGCGATTTTTTGTTGCAAGGAGTGCCATGGCGAATTATCAATCTATATGCGTTTAATGAGGTTTCTAAAGGACTTGAGTTATTCGAAAACATGTCTACCTTAATTGACTCTGACAGATGCACTGTACTAATGGGTGGCTTCAACTGCGTATGTGACGCTAATGATCGTAACAATACTAATGGTAGGCGAGACAGGAGTGGCGAGCTTTTATCCGGTATTGTAGATAATGCAGGACTAATTGACATTGGTGTCTCGAATAGTGTAACGGCATATACAAGAGTTCAGGGGCTGTTCTCATGCTCGCCTTGATCGGATTTACGTGTCCTCATCACTCCTCTCTCGTAAAATATCCTGTAGTACTGAAGCAGTGTCGTTCTCAGATCATTGCATTGTTATTGCACAAGTTGGTAAAAATCGTCATGAACAATTTCGCCCACAGTGGGCCCTCTGGAAGATGAACTCGAAGCTCCTCTGTGATCAGGAATTCATGAATCGTTTTGAGACGGCGATGAGGCAATCTTTTTCGATTGGTTTGCATATATTCGCTGTTTGGGAGCTTTTTAAACAAGAAGTTCGTGTTATAGCTGTAGAAATCGGAGCTGTTAAGTCTTACTATAGAAAGAATGACGAAAAGGCACTCCTTAAAAGCCTCTGCAACCTTTATGAGATGGAATGCGAAATGCCGGGAACGTACATTAATGAAATTGAAAATATTAAATGTCAACTTCAAAGACATGATGCTGCCCGCTACAAAGGGGCGCGTATTCGATCTCGAAACCGGCCCACCTTGAATTCTGAGAACCGACGCGTGAAGCGCTACTCGATGAACAACGTCATGCAATTTCTAAAGTGATTCCAGACTTATACTCTAACGGTATGCTTGTAACAGATACAAGAGACATTACTCTGAAGTTCGAAAAGTACTATGAAGGTTTATTTAGTTCTCCCTCTGGTGACCCTGATGTTCACCTCAAGGCTCGTTTTGTTTCTCTTTTGAGTCCCTTGAAGGACGATGATTGTGCAGTCATTAATGGACCCATTACTATACAGGAAATTGAGCAGGCAATTGACAACTTACCTTTATCAAAAAGACCTGGTCCTGATGGCATCTCAGCTGAATTTTACAAAAATTTCAGAAAAACGCTGTCTCCCATATTCCTGGATATTTTTCAAATAAGTTATGACATGGAGACACTACCACGATCTTTTTGCAAAAGCCACACTGTTTTAATACCGAAGACCCCTGAAAAGGAAAAACTTCGTTCCGTCGAAGGTTACAGGCCAATATCGCTGTCAAACGTGGACTACAAAATTTTTTCGAAAGTATTAAATAAGTTGCAATTTGCGATGTCGATCCTCATTGGGCCTCATCAGACATGCGGAATTAGGGGTCGATCTATACAAAACAATATACATGTCGCTCGTACAGTTCTTCAATACTGCTATGGTTATCAAAAACAGTTTGCAATGCTGCAGGTAGACCTTGCAAAAGGCTTTGATCGTGTTAGTTATTCGTTCTTTTTTTGTCTTCTTGAGCATGCCAATGTTGGCACAATGGTGCTTAAAGGCGCTAAACGTTGTTATAATGAATGTTAAACACGTCGAATTGTTAATGGTCAACTCTCGAAGCCTGTTTCTATTTGCTCTTCTGTAAAACAGGGATGCCCAATGTCACCACTTCTGTTTACGCTTTATCTAGAACCGCTATGCTTAAGCATAATACAGTCCAGTTGTATTCACGGCTTCAATATATTAGGCAGTGAAGTTAAAGTATTAGCTTATGCAGACGATGTCGCTTTCTTTTTGCACGGATAAACCAAGCGTAGAAAATGTGGTATCGAAAATTGGAAATTTTGGCGTTGTATCAGGAGCCCGTTTGAATGCCTCTAAGAGTTTAGGACTATGGTTTGGATCGTGGGGCAGCACGCCAAATCAGTTCGCAGGGATTAATTGGACAAGACCACCACCAAAGTACCTCGGTGTACCACTAGACGCGTTTAGGTTCAGTGCGCATTACTGGAAGGAGCGCGTCCCTAAGCTTGAACGACAGGCCCAGACATTTGTTCCCCATCGACTTTCAATATTTGGGAGAGCTGAAGCCTGCAATACTTTCCTAGCAACAAAGCTATACTACGTATTGCAACTTATGCATTGCGCAAGATTTCATGTACAACGCTTTCATCGAATTTTTGCTACCTTCATATGGTCTTCGACTGTTGAGCCCATGCGGCGTGACAACATATTCAGGCCAGTTAGTGAGGGTGGGTTGGGTTTAAAACATCTTTATCTGTGGCAAACAGTTTCACTATTCTTCTTTTTTCGCGACAATTCACATCCGGTAATCCGTTCATTCTTGCATGTTACACTTGTTGATTGCTTACCAGACTTAATTGTCTCATCAAGCTTCTCCGATCACCCGAGTTTGTGGGGATTCATGCAGGAAGTTTACCTCGCAGTTCGGTTCCTTAAAGCTCGCTGTTCCATAGAATACCTGTACACAGTATTGCGCAAGGTACTGTATAAGGATCTACTAACTATGCTCTTCCCGCCTCCGTTGTACCTTTCATTGTACTCCGATCTCCCTGGCCATGATGTGTTGAAACGAGTGCGCAAAATGTATATCCCGCCGAATTCAAAAACATTCTTCTATAAGCTCCACTCTGAAACATTGCCGGTAAACACATGGTTAAAAAGAAAAGGTATTTTTGTTTCTTTTGTTAACTGCCGCCTATGTGATGTGCCGGAGACAATAGAACACTACTTTGTTAGCTGCAAAGACGCTATCCTGTTCTGGGATGTCCTTCAACGGGCTCTGAAGAAACGTTTTGTCATCAATTCTTACACTATCCGGTACCTTTTGCCAACATCACTGGATGAAGTGCCCTTTGATATGTTTTCCTCATGAGTATGCACAGCCTATGGAAGACACGTATGCAAGACCGCAACGAAGAACCAACCATTTCTTCGAGAACACATTTTATTAGAATGGATGTTCACCTAAAGGACATTTATGACGAAATAGACTTTGAACCAGACTGGTACCCCATCTTGGTGAGGTGCTTGGCCTCACCATCTTTTGTGTATGACATGATTTGATGAACTCTCGCTGCTCTACTGCACGTCGTTAGACGTCGAGTGTTCCTCAGTAACGCCAGAGCGCTTATAGTCGCTGTGTGATTGTATTTGTTTCATACCATTAGTGCCATTTATGTTCATTCTAACCCATTTTATTAATACCATGAAAGAAAAAAAACGGCATAGCTCAGTGGCAGAGTGCTGGGCTGCCACGCAGATGGCCCGGGTTCGATTCCCAATCTGACATGAGTATTTTTTATTTAGTTTTCTTTTTCTTATTTCGTGCCACAGTGGTTACGGACACGGGCGGCGGCGGACAACTACGGCGCAAAAACGGTCCTTGTTGTGATCTCATAACAGCTTTCGCAGTAAAACTGGCGAGCAGCTTACTCCACACATACGACACCAGCACCAACTCCGAGAGTTGTCGAGCGGCGACTTCAGCGACGTTGCGTGGCGATCATAGCGACTGCACTAGATTCGCACGTTTATGGGGCACCACTGTGCACGCAATAACTGCTAGCTGTGATGTTCTGTGAGAGATTGTGTAGCCTTCACTTCCAATGAAAGGCAAAAACAGAATATTCGCGTATACTGCACGGAATTTTATGAATACTGAAAATTCTCTATAAAGAAAGCACACACAAGCATTTTATCGAAACGTCATAATTTACTAAGTCATAATGCTAACGCTTCGTTGAGGGTTGTTACAATGAGGACACAATGGAGGTTCCATATATACATTCCATATATATACGGCAAAAATCAGCCGAGAGTGTCCATATAATTGCTATCGCAATAAAAAAGTGATGAACAAAAAGCCGCGAGGATACTCCGCTGAATACGTCACAAGCGATGATGTGGTGGTGGTGCTCTGCAAAGACAACAATGCTGTGTCTGCTGCATCTAACCTTGTTGGCATCGGCGATCAAGAGGATGCCAAGAGGTGGGACAAGACCAAGCGTGAGCCCATATTTGTGAAACAGCCCGAGATCATCGCAAAGTATAATCGCAACATGGGAGGTGTTGACAAGATGGACTTTCTGCTGAGCCTATACCGCACCAAGGTCAGGTAAAAAAAGGAACCCTCGGGGCGATATTTCATTTTGTGGACTTGGCCGTCTGTAATTCTTGGATAGAGTCCTTACATAACAACGCACGCACACGGCGGTCGAAGTTACTTGACCTCCTTCACTTCCGCCTCCAATGCCGAACACAAGGAAGCGTGGGAGGCCGTCCCGCGATGTGGTTGAGGTTCCCACGGATGTTCCTCACGAGAGGAAAGCCCGCATTCGGCGGCCTTGCTCGGATGCACGCTACGATGGCATGGATCATTGGCCAGAATCCCGGGACCAAACACGTCCGTCTCGATGCAAGTATGAAAGTTGCAAAGGGTGATCAAGAGTTTTTTTCCAAGGAATGTGAAGTTCCGCTTTGCATGACGAAGGACCGTAACTGTTACTTCAGATTTCACACTTGAAAGACTTGTTCCCGATTCTTGACCTCCATGACGCTATGTACACAATTGTGTACATCACTGTAAAAATAAACTACTCGTGTTGTTGCGAGTAGCCTTCCAATTCATCTTATTTGGTCTAATATAAAGAGTAGAAACAAAAAAAAAATTGGGGGGCGCGAAATAGCGAGCGGCGTCTGAAAGGATTAAGGCAAAGAAGCACTTCTTTGACAAGACATTTAGACACCTAGATGATATGCTCAGTTCTTTCCTGCGTTTCGACCAGATCAGGAATTCTGGAGAAGGCGTTCAAACTGTGACAGCGGAAGAAGGCGAGAGTCCACATACAATGCAGTCCGCCGAATGCCGCGTTGACTCAAAGCCTTCTCCTCGGAAGCATTTGCGCCATCGTCGGCGCACGGACAGCATAAAGTCTAGAGGCTCCTCAGATCATTAAGTAGCTCAAAGAAAGGTGCCATAAGGAGGCGATACAAAGCAAAAGCCTTCTTCCGTTGCGGCACTCAACTCATACCTAGACACGTGTTTTTCAAGGACACTAAGGAAACGCCCCGAGAATTCGGAAAGTATGCTTGAACTGCTCCAAAAGTGGTCTTTTTGCGCCGCAGTGTCGTCTACCGCTAACTGCAGATTTTTGTAGCGGCTGGAATAATTTCAATCTTGCGGTCCAAAACAGCGGGGAAACGAAAAGCTGGTGACTGCAATGCCCGCGAGCAGTCGCCAGTAATTGAGCAGGTCCCGTGTGCCTCAGAAGCGGGTACTTCTCCGTTCCTGTCACCATCAACAGACACGCGATTAAAGGCATCTTGGCTGTCAAAAGTTTGATTACAGCACCAATAGCTGAAAAAATTCAAACTAAGCATAAAGCCTTCGTCCCTGCGTTTGGTTGGAGCAAGCGGCAATCACCTGCAAGACTTGGGTCAAGACAGAGCCGCGGTAACTGTCGGCCAAACATTTCAGCATGAATTCATCGTTGTTTCCCGGTTACCTCACGAGGGAGTCCTTCTAGGCGGCGACTTCATGCCGTCCTGAAGAGCCGTCCTCGACTGGGGCTCTGGAAGTTTTGCTTTGCCTGTTCCTTAGATGCTACAAAAGGTTTACGTGATTACAGAGAAAGCACTGCGAGCTTATTCTCGGAAGTTCGTTCCCGTGACCTGGCATCCTAATCTGCAGATTAAGATAGTGTGAACGAAACTCTCGTACGACCCCATATCACCGCGCTCAAATGCTTGTTTGAAAGCGCCAATAAGACACTCAAGCAGCTTTTTGCCATGACCACCGCCTGGGGAGAAAAGTGGGCCTTTTTCCTCCCATGTGTTGTATTCTTTTACAACACCGGGTACCAAGATACGGTTCGCGAAACTCCCTTCTTCCGGATGTACGATAGGGATCCGGTGCTGCCAATAGGTGTTTTATTCAGCCGCCGAGAACTTGAAGAACTGGAAGAAATATCGAGCTATTTCAGGGTAGTGCGAGAACGAGTACAAAAAGCCAGGGGAACTCGGAGCCACGCACATCAGCCTGGCTATAGAAAAATGAAAAAGAATACTTTTAGAAGTGCCACGCGGGCGTTGTGCACGTGGAAAAATTAAGACGGTGTTTGAGCCCCATTGAACAGGCGGAACAGCCTCATTCTTCGCACTAAACTGTGCATGCGTTAGGTGCAGTGTGAATTATTGCTAGTGTTTCTATGTAATTTTCCGTGCGTGAAAGTTAAAAGGCACTGCCTTTTGTAAATATTTAAAATAGAACTATTTAAGTTAGATTAGTACAGCCGCGTACAGACTACAGTCGCATCTTTCATAAAAGTCGTATCGCGTAACAGCTGCATCGTTCGTTTGCGTAACTAGCGACCGCGTATGTTCACATGGATCTTTCCGGTACGATACGTTTTTCACAACGCGCCAATCACCACACTGAATGTGCGCTGCATCCTCGCTACACTCTGGCAAAAGGGTGTTAAAAAGGTGTGCTGTTCGTCCTCTTGGGGACTAATGGGGCTGCCACAACCATTAGTCACCTTAAGGACTAACGGCACGGGCCTAACAGCTAATCCGCTCAAGGGACTAACATTTAGTCCTTATATTTACACCCTCGCGGGCAACCGTTGGTCCCCACAGTTGCACCTCAAGGGACTAACATTTAGTCCTCACATTTACACCTTTGCGGGCAACCGTTAGTCTCCACAGTTGCACCTCAATGGACTAACATTTAGTCCTCACATTTACCCGTTACCGGTCAACCGTTAGTCCCCACGGACGAACGGTTGGTCCACTCAATGCTTCACTGGGATGAACTTTTTATCCTCAGTTCAAATGTTGCGTTAATCCCCAGGGATGATATTGCACAGTTACTGTTTGCAAGGCTTAATACTTTTTCTCTCGTGTTTTTCTCCGCAGTGAGCAACAAATGGCGCAGAAAAGAACACGCTAATGAATATTTAGTCATGCTTGTTTCACCGCTTTCGCAGTCAATGCAACAACGAAAGACAAAAGTGAGATAATGAAATGTTTTATTTTGCTATATACATATTACGTTTCTGCATTCTTTCAGTGAATTCGCTGCCAGATGTCAAATTCAGGTCCAGCCGCGTTGTCATATCTCGTTACAGTCGTCTTGGTCAAGCTACTCCAACGGAAGCGACAGATGACTGGCATTGCACGCACAAGCACAAGCAGCCTTCTGCACGTAGTGGACAACGTCTGCACAAAAAGATTGCAAACAGTTAAGTCACATGTGAAAGTGAGGAAGATACACGCACATGGCAAATACGTGCAAGGTGAAATAAATACGCACGTCTAAAATATGGCATGCAAATATTTCCACCGCGATGTCATACATAATCGAAAACGCATTTCAAGTCACATAGCGCAACAGCTCAAGTGCGGCAGCCGCAGCCATCATACGCCGCTACCGCCGAGCCGCCAACGAGTCGGCGAGTTCTCTGCGAGCGGCGTCGTATACAGCTCGAGCAAGCGAACGCGGGGCCGAACGCGAAGCTTCTGCCGCCAGCGAACCTCGAACAGAGGAGCGAGCGAACGCGGAACCGCCGCCACGAACGGCACTGAGCTGCTTTCGAGCAAAGCGCCGCGGAAGCCGACGGTAATGTCGACAAATTTTCACAAAGTTCCTGGATCGAGCGGCAGAGTACAACGAGCGAACGCGGGGGTTGCCGCCACGAACGGCGCTGAGCTGCTTGCGACCGATTGACAGGGAAGCCAACGGTAATGGCGAAAACTGTCCGCAGAGTTCCGAAGCACAGCTAAAGTCGGCTAGCTAAAGCACCCGCCAGTTGCCGATGCACTTCAAGCGCGCGACATACAACCGAGCTCGTTGACGGCAACCGCAATGCGTTTTGGACGAGTCGCACCGCAGCGGCGAGGCCTCTGCCCAATATCGCGAGCCCGCAGCTCATCACCGCGGCGAGAGCGTCCAGACGGCCGACGGCAATGACGGCCAATTTTCAGGCAGTCACAAAGCACAGGCGAGCGGACGCCAAAGCCGACCTTCGCGGGTGCATTTCGTGCGCGCGATATATATACAACGCGATCGAGCCCGTTGCCAACTAGCGCGATGCGCTTCGCGCAAACGACAGGTACGGAAAAATAAAGTATGATCACTTACTTGTGAAATAATCCAGCGCCAACTTCTGCCCAGAGTCGGATTGAATTCATGGATCCGATAGGCATATGTCTTCTCGGCCGCCATTCCCAGCCGGTGTCGACGCAAGCCGTTGCTACGCCAGCGCACCGTGGCCGGAGAAATACAGCGCGGCGTCTCGGCGTGTCGAGACCCAGCTCCAAACTTATGGTTGCGGCGAAGCGTAAAAGCAGCCACGCACGCTCATCCACGCATACGCGGCATACGTGTTTATCCAAGGCACCGCGGCGTAGTTCCTAAATCATCGAACTCTCCGAGCGAGACACAACCGCCAACGCGCCTCCATGAAAACAAGTGAGAAGACTGACCAAGAGCGATGAGGACGGTTAGTTCCCTTGACAACGGTTCGCACACGTGACGTGTCTCCCGCGCGGTTCATCCCTTTGGTGCCTTTGGAGACTAACTGGTTTGCACACGGCACGCATCCCTCTGTGGTTACTCCTCAGCGGTCTATCCGTTCATCGCGCGCGCCTATAGGGCTCCGTTACTCCTCTTTCGGGTAATTTTGCCTTAGAGTGTAGAATTGTTGCAGCCCAGCAAGGTTCGCGTGTTTGTCCATGGCTCGGATGGTTGAGCGAAACGGGAGACGCGACGAGCGCTCTCATTAATTAACGCACATCACGTCTGTCCTCTTGTCTGGCAAACCAACTACACACACACGCTGCTGCATGGCTTTCAAGACGCGCATGAAGACGCAGAATCTGGGAAGGCCGGAAGGCCCGCGTACGGAAATTGAAAACCGAAACTGCTTTCCCCATTGGTCGTACGTAACAGTCGCATCAGTAGTTGTCGTAAAAGTCGCGGACCCGCCAACATTTACGCCCTGAACGTTACTTAAGTTACGCTAAATCCAACAACGTCTGAACATGGCCATTACGTTGCTTGCGTTTGCGCTTACAATCCTTACCAAGGATCCGTACGTAGCGCACGTAGTATGAACACCGCTTTATGTTTCACCTAACTTCTGTTTTAGTGTGACATTATGTATTCCGCTACGTTACGCCTATTACGATATATTCAGTCTGGTCGACTACTTTCAAAACCCGGGCATGCCACGAGCGACAGCAGACGATGCTCGGTGCGTGTCACGCGCCTTCGCGCGAAGAAAAAGAAGAAGATCGGTGCTTAGCTTGCACGCGATCGGGAAGCTTCAAAGAATAAAGAAAATGGTCAGGGATTCCCATCTTGGTGTCCAATGTGTGCGGTCGTCTTTCATACGCCGCCTCGAAACCCACATATATCCGACGGCCACAACGGCACGTCACATTTAGTCATGTTTACGCAGTCATGCTTGTAAGTCACTAGTGATCAGCATTCATCATCCTGTGGGTGATCTTAATGCTTGTGTCATCGCACGATAGTTATGCTCACTAATTATCGGGTCTTTGGTCTCTTCTCTGCAGCCCGCACGCTGGAAACCACTAGAAGCAGGCACCAGAATAGCACACGCTGCATCGGTCATGCGCGTGCGACGTGTCAGCGTTAGCTAAAATCGACACGGGTTGCACCGCGGTGGAGCAGTGCCTATGGTGCGGATGCTGACCCGAAGTTCGCGGGCCTCGACCGCGGCCGCGGCGGTCGCATTTCGATGGAGGCGGAAAGGTAGAGGACCGTGTACTATGCGATGTCAGTGCACGTTAAAAAAACGCCTGATGGTCAAAATTCCCGGAGTTTACTACTACGGCGTCTCTCATAATCACATCGCTGTTTTGGGACGTAAAACGCGAGGTAATAATACTCTTAAAAGCCACACGGGGGGCGGCCCAGATGGAGGCTGGCTAGTGTGCCTGGATGCATGCACCCCCCGCAGAAAGCGCGAATGAAAGCACCCTAAGCCTGGCCGATAAGATGGCAGCAGAGACGAGGCCGAGGGCTTTTTCGGCCTACGGGCCAGGGAATGCGAAGGTAGTTGCGCGACGCGTTGAGCGTCTGCCTCTGCGGGCGCTGCAGAGCGGGGGTGAAACGCCGGCTGGTAGCGTTCGCTCAAGCGAGTCCTTGGTGTGCCTTCTATTTCCAGTTGAATGTGAGTCTGCATACCGGCGTTTATGCAGCGCGTTGACTGTTTCTTGGATGACCGCAAGCCAGCGGTGATTGCCTGTTCCGGACCTTTGATTCTTCCCTTATATGGCTGGTTCACGGTAGCGGCACGGCGGCTCGCCGTTTGCCGTTTGACGTTTTCAGGCCGCCGTGCGCGGGCTGTTTCGTTCGCGCACGTCTGCCGTTCTTTGCCGTTCGGAGAATAGGTCCGAGACCCATTTTCGTGCCGTTTTCCGTTTGCCGGAAAGCGACGTGGCCAATCAGCGACGGAGGAACTCCATCGGTGAGCCGCGTCGACTGCTTTCGGCTTTCCCGTTGTCCGCGTCTGCTCCGGGACGCTTCGAGCTGCTTGCTTCTTGCTCGGTGGTTCTCACGCTAAAAGTGCGAATGTCGTCCGCGTCGTTGCCCGGCATCGTTCCAGCAGTTAAAAGAGCGTTTTACTTTGTCTGGCATTGAAAAACGCGCAGCGTTAAACCGAAGAACATGTCAAGAAGCTCGCGCCTGGACAAGTGGCGCCAGCTATCCAAGATTAGAAACAACTAGCAAACGCGTAATTTATGCCCTCCGAGATTCCGGAAGCGCCCAACGCTATTCTCTAAGCCTACAACATCGATTATTTGAGTATGGATCTCAGAAACGGCGCCGAATCGATTCGAACACAGTGTTGTCGAAGCTTGAGGACATGAGTCTAAAGCGAATGGAAGCGTCAGTTCGCAGCTCACAAGCTATTGAGTGCACGGCGGCCGCTTGATAGATTTGAGGTGATCAACAGCTGGATTCGGAAGTGCAGCCATGTTTTTCGGAGGCCTGAATGCCTCGCCGGCGGAGCTTGCCGTGCACTTTGAACAGCTCTCTCGCGGGCGGCGGCGGCCGACGGTCTACGGCACCGCGCCGTTACGGCAGGCTTGCCGCCACCGTGAACCAGGCAATAGGCATTTGTGCCTTTTGTCGACGTTGGGGCGTTCTCGAGATTGACTTGCCTCGTGAATTAAATCGGTTGATATTCCTAACGTTGCTGTCGTACGGACTGCGGCTCATGGAACACCCTGAACGCAGACTGAGGCCTTGAAAATGTATACCACTGAATCAAAGGGGAGGTTGCATTATAGTTAAAAAGGGCTATGTCTACGACGTATTGAACTCTCTTTGGCGGCAGATAGAAACAAACAGTACCCGAGGAAATGAAGTGTGGTTGTCATAAAGAATCTACATCGTCTGCACATCTACACTGCGCCATTCATGCGTTTCGACTTTGTCGTCTCTTTGCCTGCAGGCAATGTTTTTCCACGGCAGTGGTATTTCTAACAGAGCTAACCATGAGCTAACGAACGGTCGCAGACGACGACACATTGATGTTCGATGCCACTACGGCAGTTCTCGCACAGTCTTCGCGCTCGTCGATGTCTTTTTCTTCGGGTTGCGCAGACCTTTCCCGACAACTTAGCTAGAGTGCCCGAGAGGAAACGAACATTCATCTTCGAGCTGGTACTGAAAGAATAATACACGCAACGTGAGATTGCTACGACTGGTATGTCGACCCACACAGTGAAACGGATCATAAACGCATACGTAAAAGCATACGCGCTCGGGCTACCCGAAGCCAGTGCACACCTCCAAGCAGCATTCACGAGGTACTGTGCTGTGCTGCTGCCCCTTCTCTGGATCCTGACCGGCTAGCAACAGCTTGCTGGAATCTGACCAAAGTCGTCGAGCGCCACCTGCAGCACCACCAGTGCGCAGCTGCGACATCAACGTCATCTCGCCTGGAAAGCATAAGACCCAGCATCGATCACTATCATGGCAGTGGGCACGGAGGCGCGATGGAAGGAACAGCCAAAGGCTTACGTACCTGTTTTTTTCGTCCTGCAGATTAGTTACCTTTCTAAACTACCTTGCGTAGCTTCAGATCAGATGAACCTTTTATTATTGCGCTTCCGTGCCCTGAAGCCGTTGTATTGCCTTTTTGTTCTTTGCTACTACTTCTTTGTGGGGATGTAGAAAGCAACCCGGGCCCTGACAGTTTAGCAGTACTAGTGAAAACGATGAAGGACTTGAATGAGCGTACAAAGAGAATGGAATCGGCACAAACAAGAATATTGGACACAGTATCAGTGTTAAAGGAACAACAACGCTCTGTTTCAGAATCAATGAACGAAATAAAGGAAAGGCTAGTGAAGGTTGAAAACCAAACCTCCGTGTTCGAGAATTGGCAGCAAGAAATGAAAGAACTGCGCACCACTGTAGAGCAGCTCGAAAAATACAGAAGTATTCTTCATTCACGTCTTGATGACGCAGAAGATCGATCCCGGAGAAACAATCTTGTTTTTTATGGAATTCCGGACACCGCAGAAGAAACTTCTTCCGAATCAGAAAATAAGATAGTCAATCTGCTGACTAATACTCTTAAAATTGACGTCATAGGTTCTGATATATGTAGAGCACACAGAATAGGACGCTATAATTCAGAAAAAACTCGACCACTTATAACCTAATTTGAAGCCTTTAAAACCAGGGAGCTGGTTTCTTCAAAACGAGGTTAGCTAAAGCACTGGCATAGCAATGAGTGAAGATTTCTGCCAAACAACGCGTAAGATAAGAAAAAAGGTAATAGAATATGCTAAATCGAAGACCGCGTCTTTCAAACTCCGGTATAAAACACTGACCTTCGATGGCAAATCCTACGGGTGCGACGAAGCCAAGGACTACGTTTATGAAATACGCAGAAGGGAGCAGACACGTGAGAACGAACGTAGCAGAACTCTTCGCTCAGGTCGTACGATACCACCGAGTTAGGGCCATCTGAGGGGAGGTGCCACAAACGAGCACAAGTGTTCAGTCCTTTTTACTAACATTCTTAGTTATTTTCCCAAGAAAGATGAATTCTGTGCTATTATTGATGACTGTAACGCTGACATTATTGTGCTGACGGAAACATGGCTGAATAGCAAAATAACGAACCCCGAACTCTTTGAGTGTGAAAACCGTTATACTGTTTACCGAAGTGACCGAACTGGTCGAATTGGTGGTGGCGTCTTGCTCGCTGTTAAAGAATCCATTAATTGTTCTCTTGTGCCAATCAACACGAATTTAGAGCTTATTTGGTGTTGCCTAACAATTAGTTTTAAGAAAATAATAGTAGGTGCCTGCTATAGATCCCCATCAAGTGACTCATCTTTTTGTGATGACCTTCACGATAGTCTAAATCTGATAACCATGCGTTTCCTTGGAGTTGAAATTATACTCTTAGGTGATTTTAATTTTCCCAACATCGTCTGGTCTCACTCGATCCCTTTTTCTAAGCCCACAACAGGCGAAGCCAATCGGTTCGTTTCAGTTTGCTCTGACTTCGGCTTATCCCAGGTAGTCAAACTTCCAACACGTGTAACACAAAACAAATCGTCGCTCCTGGATCTCGTTCTGACGTCATCAACTGATAATATTTCCACAGAAACGCACATGCCCGGGCTGAGCGATCATGACATCTTGCTCTTCACAGTTGCAACGCCTCATCAAAAGATGAAGCCACAACGGAACAAGTTTTCAGATTATAAAAAAAGCTAAGTATGAAGCCATCAATAATCAACTCTGCTTGTTTCTGGACACTTTTTTTACCTACTTATATAGAACGCTCCGTCGAAACTAATTGGGTCATTTTTAAAAATAAAATCGGCGAGCTAATCACCAAATACGTTCCCCTTCGCACTGTCTACGCTAACAATAAATCGCCATGGTATAGCACATATTTGAATCGATTATCCAATAAGAAAAAACGTTTATTTCGCACAGCAAAACTTCACGCAACACCATCTCATTGGCTGGCATACAAAATCGCTGCAAGTGCATATCTCAGAGCCCTAAAATCAGCCAAGTTCTCCTTCCTTAATTGCACGCTGCCAAACTTGCTAAAGGCAAACCCAAAACGCTTTTGGGAGACTATCCGGGGAAATGCTCATAAAAATGGGATATCCCTGTTGACAAGTTCTGGGGACACTGTGGCTGAGCATTTGTGTTCTACTCTGCTCAACGAAACTTTCGCTTTGTCATTCTCATCACCTAGCCTTCCTGGTCAGATGCCCGAGATAAGTCGTACTGACTACCACTTAATGGATCCCATTGTTTTCAACTCCACCGGTATCAAAGCCATCATTCACAAAGTAAAATCGAAAGCATCATGTGGGGTAGACGAAATCAACACCATCTTTTTTAAAAAACACCGCCGAATACTGCTCAATCATACTAGAACACATTTACTAGCAATCATACAACTCTAGCACCTTACCGTACGACTAGAAAACTGGTAGAGTAATCCCTATTCACAAATCAGGACCATCCCATGACCCACAGAATTACAGACCGATTTCGCTTACATCAGTGCCTTGCAAAGTTATGGAACATATAATTTACACACATCTGGTTAACTTTCTTGAAAACAACAACCTCTTCACAGCTATGCAGCATGGATTTCGCAAACATTTTTCTTATGACACTCAACTCATCACCTTCACTAATTTCCTCCATGCTAATCTAGATCGCGGTTTTTTAACAGATTGTATATTTCTTGACTTTTTCTAAAGCATTCGACAAAGTGAACCATGCACTGCTTCTTCATAAACTAAGCGTTCTCAACATCGACTCATCTGTAATTAATTGGATTCGCGCCTTTCTGACATCACGTGTTCATTTTGTAACCGCTAATGACGCTAACTCCTCATTGGCTTCTGTTGATTCCGGTGTCCCGCAAGGGTCTGTGCTTGGTCCCTTACTATTCCTAATCTATATTAATGACTTGCCTACTAATGTGTCCTCGAAAATATGCCTGTTTGCAGATGATTGCGTCCTGTATAGAAAAGTAACTGATGCTACAGACATTTCACTAATTCAGGAAGATCTTAATAATATATCTAGGTGGTGTCGATTATGGCGGATGGAATTAAACGTTAAAAAATGTAAAAGTATGAGGATTTCCCGTTCTGAAGTAACCTCCCCTACTTACACACTTAATAACATTCCACTAGAATGCGTTACATCATATAAATAATTGGGTGTTCATATTACCAGTAACCTATCGTGGAATACTCATATTGATCACATAACCACCAAGGTCACTGGCCCGTTAGGATACTTTCGTCGGAAGTTTTCTCAAGCACCATCATCATTAAAACTACTATTGTACACAACTTTCATTCGTCCGAAGCTTGAGTATGCATCATCAGTATGGGACACCGGATATGAAAATCACATAAAATTACTAGAAAAATTACAAAATCGCTCCGCCCGTTTCATTCTAAACAAATACCAAAGAACTGCGAGTGTTACTAACATGAAAGACATCCTACACCTTCCACCACTATCACACCGCAGAAAACTGTCTCGACTCTGTCTTTTCCATAAAATCTATTACCATAACTCATGTTTACATTCTATATTCATTCAGCCGCCGCCGTACATTTCTTCTCGCATTGACCATCGCCAAAAGGTAAACATTCCACACAGCAACACCGTTGGTTTTTCACATTCGTTTCTCCCCACAACGACCAGAGATTGGAACAATGTACCTGCACCACTCACAAGCATAACTAACACTACTAACTTCAAAATCGCACTTCACAGTTTCTTGTCATGTTAACATCGCTTAGTGTCTGCTTTACAGCTTTGATTGTTCTGTACATATTTTTGCTATGCTTCTCGAAATTTTGTTTTTACGAGTGGTTACTTTTTGCGCATTATGTTTGTCAATTATATCTCTCCTTGGAGTGTATCCAACGATGTCATTTTCTAACACTTCCGGGCCAATTAAGTGTTTTAATTGCCGTGTTGTTTACTTCACGTACTTTTGCCTTGTACTTTTGCCTTCACGTACTTTTTTTTTGTTTTCATTTCTGTTTTTGTATCTATAGCCAAGTAGTTATTACGTGTTAACTTTTGCCCCTCCCCTCTTCAATGTACGTTTGTACCCTGAGGGTATTTCAAATAAAAATAAATAAATAAAAAACCCGCATCAGTGAAACTCAGTTGATTGCTACAAGTAGTTATTGCATTATTTTGATGTGTGCGGGTGTCACCCGCAAGGAGTGTTAGTAACTCTCGGCGCACACCACTCCACATTGTTTCACAAGCTTCGAGATTTGTGGATACCGTTGTGTTAAGTTTACGCGCAGGACGCGCATAGTCAAGTTTGTTCGAGAGCCTACAGAATATCGAACGGTACGTCACGATTTATTCGTGGCGAGATCACCGCAATTAACTTCGCGATAACCTTAAGGGCTTCATAAACAAATCTAGTTGAAATAGGCAGGTGCCTGCATTCCGTACAGCAAGCTTCTCTCCGGCATGTTTCGCTAGCCCGAGGGAGAGAGACCAGACATGAGATGTAGTGATGGTATCGTGATCGCAAACATGTACACCACGACTCAGTACCACTGTCTTATTGAGGAAAGACGCCGTCTTTGCCCGAGTTTCATTCGCTCTAACGCCACTAACAGAGAGACGCGTAATGATACTTAACTCCTATATCGGTCTCTGGTACAAAAGGAACGCCCAGTAGACGAAGGACCACAAGCGCCGCCGCAATATCGCCAGCCGTGGGTAGACCGCATTCAGTCCCGTGCCTCCGGCGTATTAGCGACACCAAACACTATGCTTTCCTGTACGCCATGCGAGGTATTTCTAAGTACAAGGAAAATGGATTCACGTGCATGAACCTTCCAAGACCGAGCAGCAAGTGGCGACCACACCGCGCTTAACCACCGGCGAATCTAGGAAATGCGCTAAGCACGTCTGAATTGTGCGGAGAGCCAGTAGGAAGTGGTGACCAAAGGACGCTCTGTCGCCGGCGAATAAACTCACCCCCCGACCACCGTGCCCCCCGACACAGTCAGCGCGCCTTAACTATCGGGAAGAGCGAGCAGCAAACACCGCCCACGCCACATAGAAACGTCGGCGAATCTATCGGAAGCGCGTAGCGCGTCTAAACCGTGCAAGCAGTTACCAGCGACTAAACGATCATCAACCACCACGAAGGTTTCCGAAACGCACGAGCGCGCCCGCCACCGGCGAAGAACGAGCACCGACTGACGCAACGTTGGGCTGACGAGCGTTCAAACTAGTCACTCTACTTCAAACAACCTTCTCCAAATGGCCCCCGCGACACGACACCTACGATACGCATTGGAATGGTGGCGACACCGCTCGGCTCGCTTGGTAAACAAGAAAAAAAAAGACTGATTCCCCTAACATAGCAATCGGCAAAACACGAAAGTGAAAACTGTCTTCACAGAAGTACTGCTTATTGTGCAGTGTTTATGAGAGTTTGCAAACGTGTATTGGTTTTTGGCAGCTATAGCATTCTTTGACGTGGATGCACCAACGTTGACGCCTAGTGGCACATCTTCATCGTGACCACTAACACCCATGATCAAGATTTAACCTTTGTGGTATAGCTGAAGTTAGCCTATACCTGGACACAGCTTACCGTGAGTCCCGTGCAAAGATGGCATCAACAAGCACACAATAACCCAGCACAAGCACACTAGTACTTGATATGCACTTCTTCAAGGCGTCGTCAATTAAGGAGAGAAACGGCACGATGTCCGTTCCCGAATAATACGGTAACCTACGCCTCTGCTCATGCATACACCACCACACTGCGCTTCAACACGGGAAGCAGGGGTTCGTAGCTCGATCCGCGAACGCGCGCAGGCGTTCCACGTCCCGCTGCCTGTGTTTCGCTCCTCCAAGGCACGACATTCACCCGTCGACATCGTTGCCTTTCTGCAGCGCTTATTGCAGCAGTTGTATTATCGGTGGCGAAACGCCCTTGGTGCACGTGGAAGGTGCGCTACTCCGCCAACGAGCCGTCATACACTCTAACACGAAGCGAAAGGCAAAGAACATAACTGCGTCTAGGGCGACTCCCCCATCCTAGCGCGGCCAGTGCGTTTTGCTGTTATAGAGACGCTTTAACCCCGGCCTCTGAGATTCCGAGTCGGCGCGCAATCTCGGACGCCATGCTTTAACTGCGTCGTTGAGAGATCGCTCTCTATCGGCGCTAGTATCATGCCGCATTACTTCTCGTCACCGTTCACAGACGCCGGCACCATGCCGATCACCAACAGAGAGTACCGTGCGAGAGAGAATGTATGAGAGATATACGGCGCGTTTGTACGGAGCCTTCCAACTGCTCGATAGCTCAGTGGGTAGAGCACCAGGCGCTTATCGTCGCGGCCACGGAGCAAGAATTTTTGAGGAGGAGAAACTGCGCTCGCTCGGGCGTCCTAATAAAGTCACGAAATCGGGCACAGCACTGACGCGCCCTCTGTCGTGAGATTCCGCTAGCGGAGAAGGAAAGAGGCGCCGCTCTCACTGCGCTCTCCGACGAAGCTCGTCGGTTCAAGGCCATTCGGCGCCGATTCGCCGTGCGCGCTTCACGCTAGAATGGGGTGTGCTTTTCTGCGTCCTCATCAGCACCAAATTTTAACGCGACACCGTTGAAGAGCTCGTTTCGAAGAACTGCCGGCGTCGACGTCGTTGGTCGTGAGCGAAAAATCAGCGTTGTCCGTGACCAAAAAATCGAGAAAGATGCAAATAAAATAAGAACTACAGGTGCAGGGCCCCGTATTATGCCTTTCAACCTCGCGCACGCCGGTGCTTGTTTCTTAATAGTTCAATGCAGTAAACTCACGGGAAGAGGAGGTTACAGGGCACACAATCTAAATTTCTTCACCCTTGCAAGCAGCGGGCATGTTTGTACCTTGAGCCACCGAAGTATCTGTCCTCGCATGCGCTTTCCGCGCTTCACGACAGGTCCAGTTCGTTCTTTTTCTTTTTTTCGAACAGCAGACAAGTAGCTGGGACGGCGCGGAAAGATTGAAGGCACGGCGTCTGGTAACAACACTGCCCGTTTTGGTCTGTCCAGGAGAACTTCGCCAGCAAATTCGCCACAATAGCGCCGCTTGTCTATGTCGCTGTTCGAGAAGTGCTTCCGAGAAGTGTACGAGGCGTCTGCTCTCGGTCTTTCCTCGCACAAAACATTTCCGCCGCATCCTGAAGAAACACTGGTCAGAATCTGGAAAGCACTCTCCTCCGTCGCGGCGTGAAAAGTGCGCGCGCAAACACCGAGGAGTTGGCGCCGCCGGCGCAACGCGCGGAAGCCACTGAACGCGCTCGACACAGAAAGCCTGCAATGCGCGGCAGCATCTCGGAAACTTTCCCTCCCAAGGTCACCTACGCATGCGCGCACAACATGCAAGTGAGGAGCGAGGGACGCGTGCCCGCGGGAGATTTCGTCTGCTCAGGGGCCTCGTTTAAGCGCTGTACGGTCTTTAATTCTGGTAGTATCAATTAGTAACTGCAGCTGAAATATCTCTCACATCTACCGATTGATGTAACAGAGAGAAATCTCACAAGAATTTCAGTGTACGAGGCGCTATCATGATTTTTATGCGTCGCGTCCATAGAAGCGCATGTAAAAGGTGGCAACACGCCGAAAGCGTCATCTGTCGAGCTTCGGTGTAAGCCGCATTCCTCGTGACGCTATCGCGTGGCGCTCGCGCGCTGCCGCAGCGTGGAAGTTTCTCCTCCTGAAATACTTCTTTTTCAGTGGTCGCGGCCAAGGAGTCAGAGGTTCGATTTCGGGCGTGGACGTTTTTCCTTTCAGTTTTTTTCTTCCTCGTTTGGTGGCGTCCATTTTATCAAAATCATATCCGTGATGGAAATACGTCATCAGAGTCTTGGTCGACCCCGGCCTAGAACACTGTCGTGTTAAAAAAAAGATGTATCTCTGCAGCACCCAAGATGTATTCTCTGTACGTCCGCCCGCCCGAGTCAATGGCGGCATGGTTTGTTTTGGCTTTGGGTTTGATGCGATGGCCGCGCGTCGCACGGAGTCGGAGGTCTTGTGGAGATCAAGACCGAGAATGGCGCAAGTGCTGGCATGCGGCCCGGTCCGAAGGAGGCCCTGGCGTCTTACGTCGATAGGTGGATGCGGGAAACGAGCATTCTGGGAAAGAAGAGGCCATTTTTTTTCAGCGTAGTTCTCTAATTCGGCTAGGACGACGTGTTCTATGAGCTTGCCTAGACAAGAGGTGAGCGATATGAGGCGCAGGTTGGTGATGTCAATCTTCTTGCCTTGTTTGGGGATAAGTACAAGCTTCGTGTGCCTCCACTCGGGCGGTATGTGGTCCAAGCGTCTGCTTTCACCTGTGTACTATGTGAGCGTGGCGACCAATCTGGCGTCGTTAGTGTGGAGGGACGCCGTCAGGACCAGGCGCCGAGGTTCTTGGGAGTTTAGACACGGTCGCGTAGATTTCAGAACCGCTTTCTTCATATTCTCGGCCGTTTGGGGGGGTTCGCTTTGCGGCTGTGCGGGGGCAAGATCTCCGGCGGCACGTCTGGCGAGGCTCACGCAACGAAGAGCTAGCTCGCAGCGCAGCTCGGCGTCCGTGCCACGGTAGCGATGTAGTAGAAGCTGTTGCAGCCGTTTTCACGCATTGGACTTTGCCGTGCCGGGACCAAGCAAGTGCCGCCGTAGGCGCCACGTTTTCTTGCAGCTCATCGGCCTATTGAGGACGTCACACAACTGGGCCCATTGCTGTCGCGCGAGGGCGAGATTATACTGTAATATACTCGGCGACAACTTTTCTTGGCATATGAGCGAAGGCTACGGAGGCGGGGCATCCGCACATTTGTGTTACTACGCAAGTAGTTCAGCATCTTGCAGCCGATTTCAGTTCCAGTTTCGATTTGGCTTGCTCGCATCGCTAGAGCGTTTAGCACCACGTATACATGCAGAATGGGAACATAGTGAAATTGTGATCACTGTGCGTAGATACATCTACCTACTGTACTGTATATTGTCACGGGGTTGTTACGTTGACGAAGCCAGCAGTAGGCGTGTCGAAGATGAAACTCTTTATTTGGCCGAACTTGTGGGCGGGAAACGAGTCAGTCAGAGCGTCGTCCGTCAATAATTCTGACAAGTGGTAAAGCGTGTCGGCTTTTATACATGTTCTACCGAATGTTCCAGCGTTATCGTTGGTGGCCACGTAATCCACGTATTGGAAATAAAAAAAAATCTCTAGACCAGGGGTCTCAAACTCACTTCAACTAGCGGGCCGCATTCACGAAAGCTTTCGGCTCAAGGGCCACGACAATGAAAACCGTAGAAGCGGGGGGGGGGGGGGGTTGGCAAAAATTTCAGCTAACATTGCCATTTATTTGAGAGGCCATTCACATATATCATATATGGGTCATTTCTGAAGGAGTCTGGTCACCAGGATACGACCAACATAACGATAATGATCTCGAACTCTGAAATTACTAAAATCTGGGCGCCGACTCTGAGTTTTGTTTCACGGTTGTGTATTAGCATGAGGTAACCGCAAGGGTGTATCCCGAAAAAAAATGCTTAAGACTAGTCATGCATGGTTTCCTTATAAACATACTTACTAAAAGATGTAAAATACTATCGGGCGAAGAGAGTCATGAGTGGGCCGCGGGCCGCTATCGAGAGGTCGGCGGGCCGCAAGCGGCCCGCGTGTTTGCGACCCCTGGTCTAGACTATTCGCGTACCTCGCGCAATCTTCAAGGGATACTGAACAAAATTTGAAAAACTGACGAAAACATCGAAATTCTACTTGGAAGACGCGACTGTTCCGATAAACAAAGTTTATTTCACGTAGTTTTGAACAGTTGGCTGTATTTTTGGTGGATTGTCAGCGCGCGGCGGCTGCACGAGAGCGGGAGCCGTGACGTCAGACTCTCCCTGGTGCATGCAGGGTGCACGTGCCCCTGTTCTTCGCTTCCTTTTCTCCACCTCTCCTTTCATTCCACTCTCTACCTTCCACAAAAGCACTGATGCCTTACCCCAGCCGGGAGCATTGTTCGCTCCTGTGCTGGTTCTGGGAAACGTAGTGCAAGCTGAGCGGGTTGAGAGACGCGGGTGAAGGCAGGCATTGGTGGGATGACTGTTTCCGGCGAGTTTCACGTCACATCCTCTAGTTCACGGCGCGGCCGCTAGACGCGGCGGTTCGTGAAAAACTCATTAATTTCATTATTTTCCTCTGTTCCTGCCTGATATTAAGGTTGTGTCTATCTATTTCAACCCCCCAATCTTTCAATTTGGCTGAAAATCTTGGCGGCAAAAATTTTGTTCAGTATCCCTTTAACGGAAAGATTAAACAATCGTGACGCTTCTGGAACATCGCATCGCGGTCTGCACGGAGCATTCCAAACAGCCTTTGTGCGTGAAGCCCGAAGACAACAAAATAAGACACATGGCAATATGATGAACGCCGCCAAACCCTCACCGCAGCCTGAATACGGTGTTTGCTCGATTGTAACGCGATCACGATTGTAATGCGAGGGCCGACTTTAGTCGCAAAACTTTGGAGAAAAAGCTCGCATGGCATTCGAATAAATACGGAATGCAAGTACCATGAAGCCGCTGAATTGGGTTTAGATTTAAAGAGAGCTCACGCTTAATTAAAAGAGACTGACGCAGATTATTTTATCAAGCTTCGCTGGTCACACACCTTCACAGAGCGTAACGGCCACCAATGTTTTTTTTTTCCATCTGTACATGCCGTATGTAACAGGTATTGTCCATAATACCGATTGTCACTGGTAGAAAAAAATAAAGCATGAAAATCCGCTCATATCTTTTATTGCATTGCATCCAGGCATGATTTGAAAGAGCACGAAAGCAAAAGGCAAGTAATTATATTTTACAACACAAGAAGGCACATTGCGAACAAAAAGACCAAAAGTTCTTGTTGCTCTAAATCAGGATTTTCCACACGCTTTGTTAACTAATCAGTCTGGTCTAATTCAGAAATCACTTTACATTTTTTTCAAATTAATCATTATGTCGGACAAGAAAAGCATTTCCACACAGGCTTTCAAGCACAAATAAGAAAGCTTTTCCGCAGTGGGGAATACAATATTTTTGGGCACTCTGTCTCAACATACTGTTTTGCACTTATGGCACAGAACGTGATAACCATAACAACCTTTTGCTGACAGATAACATTAATGCACTTGTGACAGAATATGACTACCATTACAACCTTTTACTGGCAGTCGATGTCAACATGACATTTTACACGTGTGAGTCATGACACAGAACATAACCATAACAACGTTCAGCTGGAAATCCATGGCAACTGAGATTTCGCACTTGTGACCATAGGTCGGCAAAAAAAAAACTGGAGCTCACTTACTCAAGAAAAATATTTTTTCAGAGAGCTCACTGTGACAGACTCACCAAATGTCCCTCATCCGGACTACCTAAACCTTTTCTCAACCAGACTCAGGCAAGCTCAAACTTTTTTTATTTAAATAGAAAAAATAACATGAGAAGGTAAGCTACATTAGAACCGGCTATCTCACCAACAAGAGGAAAGAGGCCATAACAAATTAAAATGGAAACAATCAAACAATAGAAAAAGAATAACAATCAGTTGAATTGTGCACATATGGAAAACGCGTCGTACAACTTTGCACTTGCAGAGTCCAAGGGCAGAGTCTAGCACATAGAGAGTTGTGTCACATAACACCTCGGATGCAGTCCACACAGCCAGTCTCACATACAAGGACATATGGCATGACTAGAAAGTATTCTCAATAATAAAATGCTATGAAAGTAAAGAACCATGACAATCGTAAGCAGTTCATTAGGTCTGTATCAATTAAAAAATCCCAATGAGCACTCATATCCCCTCTTTGATTGTGAGGATTTGGCCATGGTCCAAACCATGTAAATTAAGAGTGGTCGTTTGTCAAGTCTCTTGAGTCGATCACTGAGTCGAGCACGCTGTTCTTCATATTTCGGGCTTTCTATAAGGAGATGCTCCACTGATGCATCAGAATTATCACACTGGTCGCTGGTATTGTTCGGCAGAATAACCGTTTCTAATGAACAAATCTAAACACGCGAGAGTAGGAACACATTGATAACAAGGAAGGGTAGAATAACTCAGTAAATGAGTAAATAAAACACAAAAATGACAAGTGATATCACAATTTCAGATCCCTATGCCACAGACATGAAGCAAGCCAGCAAGCGCCATTGACATGACACCAAAAAGAAAAGGGAACCTGATTTTGAACATTTTAAGTCTCAACTAAGCAATGTGGTTCTCGCTGATGCAGCGTATAATGTCAACATTAACGACCAAGATAATCACATGGCAGCCACCGTGACGGTACAGTGCTTACAGTGCCTGGCTGCTGACACAAAGGCTCATGTTTGAGCGTGTCGCATTTCAATGAACGGGAAATGCGAGATGCCCGTGTACTTATATTTGGGTGCACATTAAACAACCCCCCAGAGGTCAAAATCTGTAGAACCTCAAGCACAGCATGCTTCATAATCACAACGTTGTTTTGGCACACCAAATCCCAGCAGTCATTATCACATCACGATAGCGTCACCAGAGCATGCACGAAGTGCAGCAAAAGAGATCAGCAGATAAAATCACAATGAAGTGAATAAACGATAAAAATGTAAAGAAACAGCAGTTACCGATAGTCCTCAAAAACAGTTTCACCAGTTTCTGGTTAGCTACATGTGCAATCATTTGCTCGAAGCATTGGCAAGGCACGCATGGAGATGTCATAGCAGTTCATCAATTCCACTCATGCCGGAGCTGCTCGACTCATCTGAAGAACTTGAGTCTGTGCACAAAGAAATGATGAGACTTTCTGTTTGGCTGTCTATTATGCCATCACGCTCCCATATCTCATCGTCAAGCCTCATCACGTGAGTGCAGTCAAGGGGCCAGTTCCGTTGGGTCACACTTGCAATTCTTTCCTGTAGCAGCTTCTCGACAGATTCAATCTTGAAGTCTGTGTTCTTTGAAGCAACATAGCCTTTGACTTGGCTCCATACAAGCTCTATAGGATTTAGCTCGCAGTGCTCAGGAGGCAAGCGCACAACCTCATGCCCGGCAGCACTGGCAAGTTTGTCAACCTGGTAAGCAAGGAAAAGATGCTTATTCTGCTTAACGAGCTGCAGCAGTTCACTTTTCAGGTGGTCATCCAAAAAAAGGAATATTTTTCAATATCAACCAGGACTGCAATTCCGCTATTCTGGATGATGAGCTTGGTAGCTTCTCTACCTGAGCACTGTGAGACGCATTGTCAATCACGATCACACTGCGTGGGTTGATGTTCGGTAGCAGGTGTTCAACAAACCATTTCTGGAAACGCGAAGCATCCATTTCCGTGTGGTAATCAGCAGCGCCTTCTTGGCACGGAAAACTAGGGCGGCTCCATCAAAAAAGCCTTCTGCACTTCCAGCATGCAAAACGATTAGGAGTCCTCCTTTACCGCTCGGTGCACGGAGGCCATTTGCGAGCCCTTGACTAAATACATCTTGCCGAGTCATCACGCTGGTGTCTGTCCAAACTCTCCCCTTTGTATGGCCGGCATTTACCCAGGTCTCATCAAGGTAGTAGATGGTCCTGTAAAAAGAAAGCAGTCTTATTGTTTACAGCGCACTTTCACTGGCAAGAGCCCATTAACAAAGCAGACAGCCTTCATCCGAGGTTATGACTCTGTTCAAGGGCAAAAAGTGCACTGACAAAAGCTATGTGATTACATATAACATAGATAAGCTGGCAAAACTCTCTTTGTGAGAGATTGAAACCAATGTTTAGGAAACTTGTTTCGGGCTGCCAGAAGCGTAGCCAGAGAGCGGCACTCCAGACCTGTGCCCTCCCCCCCCACCCGAATTTTTTTTTTCTTCTACGGAATACAGAGCACGAAATGACACTCGACCACATAGTCCGACCCGGCCCCCCAACTCAGGCCATTCGACCGACTATGCCATGTCTTTTTTCTATTACACTCTCAGTGGGATAACACACAAACCGAAAGTGTGCGTGTTTTCTTTTTTAAATTTTTTTACCGCGAATCGCAGGGAGACGCGAAACTAATCTTCCTCCGTTCGCAAGTGTTCGTATTTTCTGGCGCATTGCGCATCGCGCAAAAGCCATCCGTGTTCCAGCGCTTAAATTGACGGATACTTTGTGAATTGTTAAATATGATGTTGTTTACTTTCAACAAGATCCAGAAGAATTTGGCAACAGAGCGCACAATGTTTATACTTTGCTAAAAGAGAAAAATGACAGTCTAGGGATTTTTCTTGTAATCTAAGGCATTTTCGACTGCCATTCTAGGGATAAAACGTTGTCATAGGTTGGCATCACTCTTCCTTATGGAAAGGCCGCTAAACCTGGTCGTACGGGCAACGTTGCAGTGGGTCCGGCGTGTGGTACCGGGGCGCCTCTGCCCGCGATGTCGGGAGGTGTACGCGGCGGCGCTGGCTGTTGCCGACTCTGGTGAAGGCGCTCCGACGTTCGGACAAGACGCGGTGGACTGCTCGGTCCCGGTCATGCGCCGGAAACATGAGCACGTGGCGTTGCTGACTCTTACCATGCAGACGACGGCGCCAGCGAGGGTCGTTCTGTGTCTACTGAAAACCAATATTGACGCGGCAAACACTAAAGACGCGATACACAACGTCGTTCAGCCAATGCAGGAGAACACGGTTACGCGTGCAGGGTAAGCGCAATCCGCAGGTGAAGTTCTCGGGGGTCGACAAGGACGTGGACCAAAATAGTTTTATATGTCAAGTGTGTTGGAAGTGGTTACAAAAGTTGCCGGGCATTCCTTTAGCGTGTACCTGTTGTCATCAGGCAGAGTTCTGGAGATAAAACACAGGTCCTGCTATTCTTGAAGGTACAGAGATGCAACGCTCGCGATGCAAAACACTGTCCCACAAGCTACGATTCACATAAAAAAACGAAAGGTAACCTACTTGTCAGATCATGCAACAGATTATTAAGCCCAGACCTTTCTTCGCTACTCGTTTGACGTAAAAACGGCGCCCTCTGCAGCGAAGGCCGTGGAGCCAATTTAGGCACACATGAATAATTCACAGTTATAGTGTCCGCGATAGACTTCTTCGTCTTGACTTCCAGCCACTAAATCTCCAACATGCGCATGACCACCGTCGGCATGATCACGGAGGACAACCGATTACCATGAAAGATCTTGCGCGAATAGTAGAGGCTCTAGACAAGATAAAGATATGGAAGAAGAGCGGTTCCGCAAATGAAAAGTACCCATGTGTCAAACCTCCGTGTGCCAATATGCGCTGTCTACGACACTGACCACTGCACGCAGTGGGCAACACTTGCGGACACATTGCGTTCCTCACGCGAAGCGCAAGCAAAAAACGAATTGAGCCTTCCAGGACTACAACAGGGCATCCTGCGATTAGTAAGCCTCAGCTTGATCATTCCGCCAACGGTAAAGGTTCCTTTAAAACAAATCTTGGTCATCTCGCCGACGGCGGTCAGAGCTTCAAAAATACCGAAAGGTATGTCAAGAAATAATCGGGAGTTCAGACGAGCAAACAACTCGGATCACTTCCACAGCGACTGCCTTTCAAACACTTCGTCGCGCAGGAAAAACAGACACAAAGAAAACGACACCACGCAACATACGAGCGCTTGAAGGTCAACGCCTTGTCGTGGAGGATCGCGTACAACTGGACACATGCATTTCTAAAGACCAATCAACCGCGCCAGCGAAATTTTTCCCAGGCAGAATCGGCTGCCCTCGCCGATGATTGAGGAATACCGGAGTGCCATCGAGAGCCGAAAATGGGGTCCCCGAACCACGTAAACAGAGGGCCTGGGAAAACATTGGTCAATTGATGTGCTGTGTCGGAAGTACTACACACGCAAGTGATGTCACAAAAAATGGGGCAAACTCAAGAGCGCCACCAAGGAGGTCGCCTTCAAGGCAGGAGGTGTCGTCAATTGATCGCACCATACTGAGCTCTGATAAGCACGTGTAGTGGCATAGGCACTCTTATACGGTCGTAGCTCCGCAGCTTTATGTTATCGTAGCAGCAGCAAATACCTACACAAATATTCATTGCCGCACGACTCATATAAGTTCTCAGGCATTATGAATACAGCAGAGCATTCATTGCATATCAACTGTGGAAGCCCGGCAGTTCTAACGTTGTGTACCTGAGCACGTGGTCGCGGGTTTTATTCCTAGGCAATGACAGCCGCATACATCCACGTGTGCGTAATAACCGTTTGCAGTGTTTTGCTCCATTTGCTGCAGCAGGACGCCGTTATTAGGTGATCCACAAGACGTGGATCACCTGGGCCTTGAAATTGTCCCTCTGGACAATTTCAAGGCCCGGGTCGCCGGTATGCTAGAGCCACATGCAATATATGGAGTTCCTCGAGTTGTGGATTTTGGGTCCCCAAGTGCACGAATGAATACGTTCACAATGCGTCGCCGTTTATACTTCAGCATGATTGTCCTCTTGCATGGCGGTATATGGATGGCGCAGACGCACTAATGCGTTAGTGCGAAAAGTTGAAATAACAGTGGTTCATTTCTACCAATAGCAATCTGCATAGCAGCTATTGCACAAATTGCAGGCGCAATGTTCAAGGCAGTTTTGATACCCCTCAAACTTTCAGGCAGTGGCTGTAATAGCTCAAGTAACGCTGATTGCTGCCTTAAACGTTGACTGAATGCGTCCACATGTCAGTAGATAACGTTGCCTGAATGCTGCTAATATCCTTTTTCATGACAAGGCAACGTTGATAACTGCCCATGAACTGAGGCATTATGTTTCTAACACCTATAAATTCTCAGAACACTCTTGTGCATGTTTGTAAGACTGAGCAGAGACTGTCTGCTCGTTACACAACTTTCAATGTTCGTGATATGCCTCATGCAGTTCCATGAGAGCTCAACAAATTATGTAATTTTTCACTTTGTAAATAACTATGAAGAGTCAACATGCCTTGTTTGTAGTACTTGTGATGTGGAGATCTTCAGCAACCATGAGCAACTACCTTAAAGCGACTATCAGCACTTGTAGTGCCACAGGTTAGGCAGCAGAGAGCACGCTCGCATCTCTCAATACGAGGAAAAGGGAAAAAAATGGAGACATTTATTAAATGCGAAGCATTTCTTAGCGAACTTCGGTGACTTTGAGCGTATCTATCTATCTAGCTATATATCTATCTAGCCGCATACGACTTTGTGCTCTCCTGGCCGTATCGTTAATGGGATTTATACCAAACTTGGTATGGCATAACATGACTGTATGACGAACATAAATGGCTGGTCATATCATGAAAATCATGACTAACTTGTCATGAAAACAATGATTTACATGCCACGCTCATGGCGCGCTCGCGGCCGTTTCGTTAGCTTGATATACACCAAACTTGGTATTGAGTGACATGACTGTATGACGAACATAAATGACAAGTGGTAATATGGAAATCGTGACTTGTCATGTGCGATATGACTTGCATGCCACGCTCATGGCGTGCTCGCGGCCGTTTCGTTAGCTTGAGATACACCAAATTTGGTATTGAGTGACATGACTGTATGACGAACATAAATGACAAGTGTTAATGAGAACTAACAGACAAAGATGCCAAGGAAAGTATAGGGGAAACTATTAGAAGTAATTGTAATGTAAATGTGAAGATGAATAACACATCTCGAGCTAGTTGGTTGAGCATACGAGGTGAAAACAGCGCACACTTTAGCAGTGACGGACAGAGAATAGACAAGACACAGGCGCTGACTAACAACAGTTGTTAGTCAGCGCCTGTGTCTTGTCTATTCTCTGTCCGTCCTTGTCAAGTGTGCCCTGTTTTCACCTCATTAAATGTGAAGAAAGGAAAGTGGACGAAAAGATAACTTGCCACCGGCAGGATCCGAACCTGCGACCTTCGAATAACGCGTTCGATGCTCTACCACTGAGCTACGGTGGCGGTCATCCCTCCGTCCACTTTATAGGGTATATATGTGTACTTAAACGTGGGAGCATCAGTCAGCGCCGCCTGTTGCCATTACGGCGAGTGTGGAACAGTCTTTTTTTGCCTGTAGGCGTCACGTAGTACGTGATCTTATTACGAGCGGGCAGCTGACTAATAATCCCTCGCATACCACCTGACGCCATCAAGTCTGCCAGAACGAGACCCTCGTTATGAATGAAGGAAAGAATTGTAAACTTAAGGGCTCGTTTTTGCTTTGTTAAACACAGTATTAATGAGAACTAACAGACAAAGATGCCGAGTACAGGGGAAGCTATTAGAAGTAATTGTAATGCAAATGTGAAGAAAGGAAAGTGGACGAAAAGATAACTTGCCACCGGCAGGATCCGAACCTGCGACCTTCGAATAACGCGTTCGATGCTCTACCACTGAGCTACGGTGGCGGTCGTCCCTCCGTCCACTTTATAGGGTATATATGTGTACTTAAACGTGGGAGCGTCAGTCAGCGCCGCCTGTTGCCATTACGGCGAGTGTGGAACACTCTTTTTTTGCCTGTAGGCCTCACGTAGTACGTGATCTTATTACGAGCGGGCAGCTGACTAATAATCCCTCGCATACCACCTGAAGGCATCAAGTCTGCCAGAACGAGACCCTCGTTAGGAATGAAGGAAAGAATCGTAAACTTAAGGGCTCGTTTTTTGCTTTATTAAACACAGTATTAATGAGAACTAACAGACAAAGATGCCAAGGATAGTATAGGAGAAGCTATTGGAAGTAATTGTAATGTAAATGTGAAGAAAGGAAAGTGGACGAAAAGATAACTTGCCACCGGCAGGATCCGAACCTGCGACCTTCGAATAACGCGTTCGATGCTCTACCACTGAGCTACGGTGGCAAGTTATCTTTTCGTCCACTTTCCTTTCTTCACATTTACATTACAATTACTTCTAATAGCTTCCCCCATACTTTCCTTGGCATCTTTGTCTGTTAGTTCTCATCAATACTGTGTTTAACAAAGCAAAAACGAGTCCTTAAGTTTACAATTCTTGCCTTCAAATGACAAGTGGTAATATGGAAATCATGAGATGTCATGAGCGACATGACTTGCATTCCACGCTCATGGCGCACTCGCGGCCGTTTCGTTAGCTTGATATACACCAAATTCTGTACTTAGTGACATTACTGTATAGCGAACATAAGTGGCAGGAGGTAACATGAAAATCTTGACGTGCATGTCATCTACAACGCCATTTACATGCCACGCTCATGGTGCGCTTGCGTCCAGTTCGCTAGCTTGATATACATAAAAATTGGTATCGCGTGACGTGACTGTATGACGAACATAAATGACAGGTCCTAAGTTGTAAAACATGACATTCAAATTATGTAAAGCATGATTTGCTCCTTCCTGGTGCTTCGCATCACATCCTTTCCCACAGTGCATGGTATCTGCCGGCTTTTCACGAATACTACATATTTCATATTTATTTCTCATAGTCACAGAGCCAAACATAGGTGCGGGTGGTACAAGAAACAATCTAAACAAGCAGTAATTTGTATGAATAAGGCATGTTGAAACATAGTTTCTTTCATAGAGTATCAGCGGTTGACATTAAAAACATATAGACATGTAGGAAATGAGAAAAAAATCCTGCTTATTCAATTCAAGTGAACGTTTTACGAAACGGGCTTCTATCTATATTTGTAATATCAGCGTGAAACCCGAACAAGGAAGAAAAGGCGGCAGAATTGCTTTGTGTTGAACACTTATGAAGACATGATTGTAGCAGAGAGCCATTCGATCATTTCCCAACGATGATGCACGTGTTGGCGATGAATGATTGCCACTATTCATTGTGTTATTTCCCCACGCCACGATTTCATGAACAAAAGTACCATACCAGCGTTAAAAAATTGGCACATCCCACTCAGCTACAGCTTGTCTTGACGATGCTTAAGACTGAGAACAACAACTTAGTTTCATAGGCGTATCTGCCGAGGGGGCAATGGGTGCGCGAGCCCCCCCCCCCTCCCCCCCCCCCCCGCTCCCCCACTTTCGACTGTGGTCACTGTCGGGTTGCGCGCTTGGAAACCATCAAGTGAGGCGAAGTTTTCCTTCACGACAGTAATCGCGTTATACAAAGAAACATTTCCGACATTTCTACTGTGAATATGTTGCTTGCAAGCTCTTCGCGGTGGGGGGCCACCTATGCGACGCTTTCGCGTCTTGCGCTGTAGCATTTCAGAGCAGGCTAGGTCTGAAAAGGGGCCGTATAACATTAGATCACTCGTTCATTCTTTCATTCTGCTGTGCCTGGCCTGAAATTGAAATAGTATCGATGATGCAAATACGGTTGGGAACGAGCAAACGTTTTATGGACCGAGAGAGAAACATCAACCTGATCAGCCTTGCTTATGGTAGCTTGCAGTGATGGCGGCAGGTTGCAAGAAGGTGACGAATGAAGCAGTGGACTCGAGCACAGTGGGAAGCTCAGCTTGCCCCGCAGCTTGATCCACCGTGGTGTTTTGGACTACGAAGACTCAATTAACAGTCGGGCTAGTTGGTTTTTATTAAACTTGAATTCACTTTCACAGCCCAATGAGCACACACGTGCAGCGCTTGCTATTTATCTCTCTCAGCAAGGATGAGCTCTAAGAGTTCCATACACGCACAGACAGCTAAATATCGTTATGATGCAATTGAAAATATTTATTATACTGACATGAATCCATCTCGCCAGCTACTACAAGAAGCCCCCGCTAGTGTGATCGGCGCGCAGCCTATACTTGAATTACGTTTAAAATGAGGTGCTCTCAGGCTATTCGAAGCAGGTTTAGGTATTGTTCAGCACATGAATGCGTTGTTTAGTGTGCATACATCATAATAAACACCACGAAATTTTGCAGATTCGTGACGTCGTGTAACCAGCAGGCGATTTTATGGGACGCAGAAAATTTTCCACGAATGCTGAAGAAGCAATGGCCAACGATATGCCGCACTGAAAATAGTTCATTTTCTCATTTTTTACGTGGTCGTGCATAAGTGGTCATTACGCGATGGATGATTTTCGCGTGATTCGTTGCCTCGCGTAACGAGCGGGTGCAGTGCGCGTGAACCGGAATATTTCGACCAGTCATGAACAGCTAACGACCGTGGCTGGAGGAATCAACGGAGATAGCTTAACGTTATAATTATCGCCCATAATTTTTTTTCAAAGAATGTTTTTGCTTATACTGGTGGTATTGGCGTATCTGTTGAGGTGCCGAAGGGCCCTTAAAGAAATGTAAATACAAAAAGTCACAGTTTCGCCACTAGGGCGAAGCAATGAATGCGATAGCAAGAAATTAATTTATCACACGAAGAACGACAAGCAGCTTGATACTTGCAGCGCGCCGCCGCAGCATAAAGAAGGACGCTCGAAAATGACGCATAGGTATACACAGCACAAGCTTGAACTAACTGAAGTAGTTGTGAGGTGTTTGTATTTGAGCAACACGCTGCGACTGTCCACAATGCAGAAGCCGACGCTGTTGTTGTTGCCTCTGACACGGCTCATACCCACTCAGGGAATCTCAGTATGAGTCAAGGATTGATTATATGATACTGTTGGACTTTTCGACGCTGTTTGATATTTCTTTTTCTTTTAAATTGCGGCACGTGGAATGACCCGTCTGCCTCTCCTTCCACGCGGTAGCGTCTGACGCCAAGTGTGCCCGGTGTTCTTTTTTTTCTTCTACATCATGAGTGGCACAGAAGGGAGCCACTTTTTCGTGCGCGTCTCAAGGGCAGTTTTCAATTTGAAAGAAACTGTAAAAGCGTTGCGTGATAGAAAACACCCTCAAGTTTTTTGAGATCTGCGTACCGCGAGCGGCAAATGGTGCATATGAATAGCTCGCGGTTATATCGCTGGCACAGCGCCATGCTCCATACCCCAAACCACAAAATTCATTTGGCAACGGTTGGTGGACCGCCGACTTCAGCATCCAACGAAAACAAGTGCGTGCTATACGACACCGATATCAAACGTCCCGTGATTCAAGTCTTCGCCCTTTCTACCAGCGCATCTATGCCGATGAATTTTCTCGCTACAAAGATAACATCCGTCGCGCTAAGTCTACCTACGATAAGGACCTCACTAACTACCTCACGCGCAAATCGCTTTCGGGGAGGCTTTTAAATTAGCGTTTAAAAAACATAACCCTCTATCTCCCCCCCCCCCCCCCTTGACACGCTTGATGGCACGCGCACCACCTCTGTAACAGCCTCCGCTCGCTTACTCCCTGGATTCTCTCATCAAGACAGATGACCCCTCTGAAGGCAATGCGCATCACACTCTGGTCCGCACTGTCTCTTCATCACCATACCCTTGGACACATTCTGACCACCCCTTCACCACAAATGAAATCGCCCGTGCTGTCCATCAGGGCGATTCTCACTCAGCCCCCGGCCCCGACGGCATCACTTCCGCTTTCATTAAACAGCTTTTCAACCTTCATCCTAGCTTCTTCGCTTTAATTTTCAATTCCTCTCTCCACTTGGGCTACTTTCCAGACAAATGGCGGCAGGGGAGAATTATCTTCAAACCCAAACCTGGCCGCGATCCCCATACCGTTAAAGCTTACCGCCCGATCGTCAAGACTCTACTTTTGGAAAAATTCTCGAACGCTTATTCAACAGTTGCTTATATTACTTCCTGTCCTCCAGTAATCTTCTCCATCCGAATCAATATGGTTTCACTCATGCCAAGAGTGCAACCTTAGCTCTTTATCACTTGCGCCAATCACTTTTAGCCTACAAAGCAGCTAAACAACCTGCTGTTTTAATTTCGCTTGATTTCGTTGGGGCTTTTGACAGCGTTTGGCACCCTGCTGTGTTGCAATTCTTACGGAAACATGCCTGCCCATCAAAGATACATTCCTTGCTTCTCTCATTTCTCACTCGTCGCTCCATTACATACACTTCCCACGCAGCTTCTGAAAGTGCTTTCCCCACCACTGGCAGTCCCCAGGGTTCCCCAATCAGCCCTTTATTATAGAACCTCACAATTCAAGGCCTTCTTCACCTTGCCGTCCCCGCTGACACGTTCATCCAGGCGTATGCGGATGATACACTGATTCTCCTTAGTGCCCCGTCCCGCCTCCAACTTCAGGCCAAGGCTGACACCCTTCTGTCATCCGTTTGTTCTAGT
The DNA here is from genome assembly GCA_030522465.1 of Rhipicephalus appendiculatus. Lineage (NCBI taxonomy): Eukaryota > Metazoa > Arthropoda > Arachnida > Ixodida > Ixodidae > Rhipicephalus > Rhipicephalus appendiculatus. Next base: position 79,411 of record JALIZH010015229.1, read on the forward strand.
CCCATCGTCAAAAGGTAACCGTCAGTACCGCTAAATCCTTCTTTGTCTTTTTCAACAATGGCCATATGGCACTTCCCACCGCCCTCCCACAATACGCATTGCCGACACATTCTTGAAATGTAAGAGCGAAATCAAAATACTCGGCGTCATCTTCGACTCAACACTTAACTTTCACGCCCACATTGATTACTTTAAACAAAAGCTGAAACCTCTACATCTAGGATGTTCACCTTCCTTCACATGCACCGTTCCCTTCACAGCACACTTGAAATTCGTTTGTACACCCAGGTTATATTGCCCTCTATCACCTATGCTTCCCCAGCCTGGTGGCCCATGTTCCCAACACAATTCTTATGCACCCGTGTACTATCCCTTCAACGCGCCATTATCATAGCACTTACCGGTGCTTTTCACACCACTCGAACATCAGCACTCCAAATCCTCGCCAACGTCCCTCCCCTCCCACTCGAGGTCGACGGCCTTGCCGCAGAATTTTTCCCTTTTTACCCTCCGTCACATTACTCATTATGGCTGTGACACATTCTACCCCTGACAAAATTCAGTACCCCAGCTCCCCTTGGATCTATCATCCTTCTGTCCATTACCGCTTCGCGTTCACTAACCTGTCTCCGTCAACAGTCTATGCCACCTCCGTTGCTCGTGCCTATCACATTTATACCGATGACTCTTACACCACCCGTGAAGCTGGTTCCGCCTTTGTTATCCTTGATCAAAATCAACAAGTCCAAAAGGCCGCCAAGTTTTCTATTCCTAATGCCACTAGCGCCTACACTACTGAAATAATTGCTTTCCACGAAGCTTTACGCTACCTCCACTTATCACGCCACCACAAAACTGTTCATTTATACACAGACTGCCGGTCCCTCCTCATCAAATTATCCAGCACGACCGATGATGACGGCCGCATATGGGACATCAAATTCCTTCTCCGCACCATCGCATCTTCTGGTACCTGTATCCGCCTTTTTCCACGTCCCCGCTCACACTGGAATTTTCGGCAACGAATTGGCAGATCAATTGGCATCCATAGCGTCATCTCACGGTTTCCTCCGCCCCGCAAAATATTCCGCACGTTCCATTAAAACCAAGTTCAAACGTATCATTGACTCCCATTGGTACTCATATTGGCAGTCCGAGGGTCCCGGCACCCCAATTTATCACTGGATCCCCACTACACACTCGATTCTGCCCTGGTTTCCCCCCACACAGAAATCTCACCCATTTTCTATCCGGTCACGACCACTTCCAATACTAATTATTCCGATTTCGCATCACTACTACAAACATCTGCGCATGCGGTACCCCATGCGCAAATGTTGACCACTATTTTAACTGGTGTCCACTCACTTTACACATCGCATCACGCTTAACGACCCGGAAACTCTACCATTTCGTATTCCGATTACCCGACACTCCTAACCAATAAACGTACACGCGCACTTCTACTGCAATTGGTCTCAATCATGAAAATTTCCGTCACCCTTCTAACACCCCCCTTACATTGCCCTGATGCGTACTAACTACAACAGCCACTACACTTTATAAATTCAATCATCTCGTCCCCACCACCCCCCACACACATCTTTACTTTCACTACATCTCAATCACATTATTTTTGCGAGAGTCCCTGCCAACTATGGCAGGGACTCTCCCTACGGTGTATGCTAATGGCATCACCCTATCATCTCTCAACACACTCATGGCCATTTAGTCCATTCACTTCACTTCTTACATCACCTACACCACTTCCGATACCACTGTAGAAGAAAGGAATCCTCGTCGTAGAAAATATGAAAAAGGGGCGACTTTATTGCCCAGAGCACAATTATAACGCTTCCATTGCTGGCCGTTCCAAATCAGTCAAGACCGAGCCACGAGCCGCTCGCTCCACGCGCCAGTCCCATCGTCATTTTCTTCTAATATTTAATACACTCCGGGTCCTGAGATGGAGAGTTCTAAAGGGTACAGTTTTTGTACAGGTCTGAACCGCTGCGAGCCGTTGTGTATTTTAACCTTACTGTGATGATGTGGATAGTGGTGCGTGGCCGTGACAGTAGGACGAGGCAGCTCGTGACGAAGATTACTTTGTGACCACAAGCGAGGAGTGACAATGATGATTGTGGCGGAGAGGAACGCGGACCACGAGAAAAGAAGAAGAGTTTCGAGGGAACGAGCCAAGAGAGCGGGCGGACATCGGCGACGGCAGTTCGTCGAGTCCTCGGTGCACCAGCGGCCTGCTGTTCGAGCGACCTGCTGTGGCCGTTCCGGCGGCGCCGAGATCACGTCCTTGGCTCCGTGGTGCGCCAGCGGCCTGCTGCCCTAGCGGCCTGGTGCGAGGGTCCCGGAGCGACCAGCGGCGATGCCGCAGCTTGGAAGCGGCTGGCTAACCGCCAGCCAGGCACGGTAACAACCTGGGATCAACCGTTAAGACTCCCTGCCGACCTGTCACAACTGGGGCGGACGCGGTGACGAGCCATCGCGACCTTCGTCGGGCCACGCAGCGACACCGCCGCGACGACGACCACCACGGCGACCGCGACGACCGCGTGAGGAGGTGAATGTAGGAGTGCGCGGCACGTCGCTAGAGTAGACGGACGGTTAATTGCCGAACAGTATTGAGGCTGTAAATATTTTGTGTGGTTTTTAGTGTTGTCTATAAAGTCGTCTGTGTTTCATGTTTGAAGACCCTGATTGCTGAGTCATTTTAATGAACGGATCCTGGGCCCACACTTAATCGCGTTTCCGTCACAAACTGGCGAGCCTGCCAGGATCCGCCAGTAAAATCCCTAACGCGGAGACCAGCATTCAGGGGTATTCATGCAACACTAGACGACCGACATGGATCTCGATAAGTTAGCGGTCATTGTTACGCAGTTAGGATTGTCTGGCGCAGAGCTTCGTGAGTGGGTCGAAAGAGAGCAGGTTAGACAGAGGGACGAACGCGCGGCTGAGCGAGATACAGCCAAAGAAGCAGCAGAGAGGCAGCGGTTAGCGGACGAAAGGCAGCTCGAGATCCTGAAGCTTAAGCTCAAGCTTCAGGAGGGTGCCCCCGCGTGAGCCATCTGCGGCGGCAGCACTCGCCCCGTCAGCAACCCCTTCAGGCCTGAACACGCAGAAGCTACTGCCGCTATTTCCACGAGCGACGCGACGATCTCCATGCGTACCTGCAGAGGTTCGAGCGCGTAGCCACTGGACAGGACTGGCCTCGAGAGAAATAGGCCGTCGCCATAAGCATGTGCTTGAGTGGCGAGGCACTGACTGTGATTGGGCGTGTGACCGCAGCTGACTCCCTCGACTATGAGAAGGTTAAGAAGGCACTACTGCAAAGGTTCAGATTTACAGCCCAGGGATATAAGGAGAAGTTTCGGAAGGTGCAACCGCAGGATGGCGAGACAGGGAAGCAGTTTGCCGCGCGGATAGCCAGCTATTTTGACAATTGGATCGAGATGGCCGACGTTCCCAAAACATTTGAGGGCCTCCGAGACCACGTCGTTAGCGAGCAGTTCCTGCGTTGTTGTAGCCCGAAGCTAGCTATCTTTCTGTAGGAAAGGGAATGCAAAACCCTTACTTCCCTTGCGGACACCGCAGACCGTTTTCTAGAAGCCCAGGGCATCAACAACATTGGGAAGATCACAGACGAAACCAAGAATATGAATAAACCAACTATTGTATCCCAGAACAAGCAACCACTGACTTGCTTTCTTTCGAACCGCAAACGGCATACGGCTCCTGATTGTCGTGGTGCATCAACTCAAGCTGAGAGATGCAAGTCATGTGGACGACTTGGACATAAAGCAGCAGACTGCAAGTCTAAGGAAAAACACGCGTCGTGCGTAATGATAGACAAAGATGAAAAGCGAGATTCTGGTTCTCGAGGCGAAAACCTGCAACAAACATGTGCTACAATCGAATATCAAACGGTAAAAGACAAGCCGTCAATTTTCCAAGTGGACACCATGTCAGTTGTTGAAGGACGAGTACTAGGACAAGGCGTACACGTCCTGAGAGATACAGGGAGCAACACAACCATTGTGCGGCGTGATCTGGTTCCCGATCGTTGTCTGACAGGAAAAAGCAGAAAAGTTGTGCTCTTGGATGGCACTGACAAACTGGCCGAAGCACGCATCAGGATCCACACGCCTTACTTTACAGGAGAAGTAAATGCACTGTGCATGAGCAATCCTATATATGACCTTGTGCTTGGCAACATCCCAGGGGTCAGGGAGCCAGATGAGCCAGATCCTGATTGGAAATGTCGAGGTGAGCGTGCAGATGCAAACGATGCAAGCGAATCAACAACCCTCATGGGAGTAGAGAGGCGCCAGCCGTCAAGGCAACCGAAGTGCAGGTACGGCAGAAAATGCTTCAGGAGAGACGCACAGCATCTCAAGCACTTTCGTCATCCAAGCTCTCGTACTACGAAGCTTCCTTGAGAGACGAAGGCGAGAACAGACACGAGGACGAGTCCAAGGACCGTGCCGACGGCAGAACCATCACCGCCGAGCTTCAGGAGAACGTGATCGACATTGAAGTTGACGGGAAGCGAGACCACTATGTCAGGCGAGGATGCCGATACGGGAACGCATGTTTCTATTCAAATGCCCAGCATGTGAGGAACTTCAAGCACACACCCACGACTAGAACAAAGAAAGAAAACCATATTCCACAGTGGAGACAGAAAGAACGAGACTTCATCATATACAGGTCTACTACTGCGCAGCCTGGACATCGCGAAGACGCTTGGGCTCCGCGCGCGCGAGTGTTTTAAATAGGGGTCTAAGTTCTATACCTCTGCAGGCCTGTGATAACCGTGCTTTTAAACCAGTTATTATTGTACCTATAGTACTTATGTAGACACTTATGTAGACCCTTGGTGAACTATGGTGAATTTGCATGTGTAGACAAGTTGGACTACTTATGAACAATCCGCACGTGCCAGCACTCATACACCACCTTCTCCTGTGTTTTATAGAATAGTTGCGGGCAACTCTCTTAAGTGGGGGGCAGTTGTGATGATGTGGATAGTGGGGCGTGGCCGTGACAGTACGAGGAGGCAGCTCGTGAGGAAGATTACTTTGTGACCACAAGCGAGGAGTGACAATGATGATTGTGGCGGAGAGGAACGCGGACCACGAGAAAAGAAGAAGAGTCTCGATGTAACGAGCCAAGAGAGCGGGCGGACATCGGCGACGGCAGTTCGTCGAGTCCTCGGTGCACCAGCGGCCTGCTGTTCGAGCGACCTGGTGTGACCGTTCCGGCGGCGCCGAGATCACGTCCTTGGCTCCGTGGTGCGCCAGCGGCCTGCTGCCCTAGCGGCCTGGTGCGAGGGTCCCGGAGCGACCAGAGGCGATGCCGCAGCTGGAAGCGGCTGGCTAACCGCCAGCCAGGCACGGTAACAACCTGGGATCAACCGCTACGACTCCCTGCCGACCTGTCACAACCGGGGCGGACGCGGTGACGAGCTATCGCGACCTTCGTCGGGCCACGCAGCGACACCGCCGCGATGACGACCACCACGGCGACCGCGACGACCGCGTGAGGAGGTGAATGTAGGAGTGCGCGGCACGTCGCGAGAGTAGACGGACGGTTAATTGCCGAACAGTATTGAGGCTGTAAACATTTTGTGTGGTTTTTAGTGTTGTCTATAAAGTCGTCTGTGTTTCATGTTTGAAGGCCCTGATTACTGAGTCATTTTAATTAACGGATCCTGGGCCCACACTTAATCGCTTTTCCATCACACTTACGCGCACGAACTATGCCGTCTTTACTTTCAATGCATTAAATTACGACACCAGTTTTCCAGAACAGTCGGGAGCATTGTCCTCGTGAATAATCACCACGTCCCCTTTCTTTATGCTGTTAATTCTTGATGCTTTTATAGAGTGGACGCTTCGAAGTGTAAGAAGATATTCACGAAGCCATCGCTTCCACAGTTCCATTATTAGTTGCCTGTGGACCCAGAAACTGAGCAGCTCTGTGTTCGTTTTTGGCCGTTCATCTGAAGTTTTAGGTTTCGACAAAAAGGCGGCTGCCTTCTAATAAGTGAGACGGGGTCAGGATTTCTGGTTCCTTAGAGGAAGAGTAAATGTAAGATATTGGTCTGGAATTGACAACAGCCTCAGTTTCAGTCAGCAAAGTGCTCAGTTGTTGTGAGTCAACAGACGCCTTGCCAATGACTTGCGAAGACACATCTTGACAATACGAACTAACCGCTCGCAAAACACACCCCACCAAGGAGCTCTCTCTGCAATAAATTTCCACGTTATGCTGTTTGTGGAGCACTACCGGCTGACTTCGTCCTTCCTCAACAACTGGTGCATGCCAGCTAATTCACGCGCAGTTTTCTTAAATGTAGTAGCGTTGTCTGAGTAGACTATTCGCGGTATGCCAAGTCTTGCACAAAATCTTTTGAATGCCACGAGGAAAGCATTTTAAGTCTAACAACATACTGAAGATGAATCGCTCTTACTACTGCGCAGGTGAACAGTGCAATGTACACTTTAACACCATTGAAGTCTTTCACGAACACTGGCCCTGCAAAGTCCACACCCGTAACTTCAAAAGGGCGCGAATAGCACGCACGATCACCGGGAAGTGGGGCTGCTGATGCACTCGCAGGCTTCATTCGGAACACACATTTTCGGAGCACTCGCTTCACTGCTTGTCGCGCTCTGGGAACCCAGAACCGGGCGCGGAGCTCAGTTAAGGTATCGCCGACACCCCCATGGAGCACAATTCTATGCGTTTGAAGAATGATCAGGCGCCTGATCACGTGGTTGCACGGCAGTAGCACCGGCGCCATCTCGTTGTACGTGACGTCTGCATTCTGAAGGAGAGTTTTAATCCTCATAACGCCCTTTTCATCGATGAAGGGATTCAGGTCTTTTATTGGCGACGTCTTGTCGAGGTCTTGTCCACCTTCAAGTAGGGCTCTCTGCTTGGCATAAGTTTCTGACTGTGTTTGCCTGAGCCAGACGTTCTCCGCTCCTTGAAGTTCAGTAGCTGTAAGTTCTCCTTCCCGATGAGACTCTGGCGCTCGACAGTTGTAGACGAAGCGTTTTACCCATGCGGTGACTCTTGTGGTACGCCACCAAGAACTGAATCGGTCGACATTGAAAAGTGGTTCCGTTGTCACGCTCAATAGTACTGGAACGCTTGTCTTTAACACTGACGGAACTTGTTCGTCTGCAGCTCCGGAATCTCGATTGTCAGGCATCCTGGGCCAAGTATCTGCGGGACATCGAAGCCAGTCGGGTTCTTTCCACCACAGCTGGCTGTTGCGAAGGTCTGTGTGGTGAAGTGCAGTGCGGTGGTGTTGGTGAAGTGAAGTGTGGTGGCACCGTAGTGTTCTGTGAGACGTGCTCGGATGCAACGGCAGCGATGCTTCGCGATTGAGCGGCGGAGAGAAGACGACGACGCGGAATGCGCAGCACAGTCACAGCGAGAGGAGAAGAAGAAGAAGCTTGGACAGCGGCCTTTCTGAACCTTTTTTAAACACTCTTGGGGCAACTACTACAATCCCAATTGCATGGTACCCACTACGCCATAAATCGTCATAATTTTTGTGTGGTGGGGAAGCGTCTACTATGCCATTATTCGTCATTATGCGGAAAAGCGCGGTACCCGCTACACTCTTGTGACGCATTATGTGCACTTTGTTGATGCTGTGGCTGACGACGATGAAGAATTGTGCCCCAGGCTTTTGTAATGGGTTGGAGCATTGAACAACCCACTCGTTACGAAATTTGCATTGCATGACGCCTGGTTCTTACTTTACAGCTCTAAAACGCTTTACAACACACATTAACGCGATTCCTTACCGGACATGAAACTTGCATAGGGTCAGTTTGCACCGCAGCTTCAAGCAGCGGGGTAGCTCAGTGGTCGAGTGCTGGGATGTCACGCAGAGGACCCGGGTTCGATTCCCGTTCTGTCATACGTGTTTTTTTTATTTAGTTAGTTTTTTTTTTCTTATTTCGTGCGACATTGGTTACGGACACCGGCGGCGGCGGACAACTACGGCGCAGAAACGAGCCTTGTTGTCATCTCATAACAGCTTTCGCTGTAAAAGTCACGCGTGAAACCCCGGTCCGCCAAAAGAAGTTTGCGGGAAAGCTCGCATGATCAAGGTCCGTAGGAAGACCAATGAGAAGCAGGTACGGGGAAGAAGAAGAGAAGGAGAAAACGTTCGAGGACCAGTCGAGCGCAAAGCGGGTTGGAACAGTCTGGAGCGAAGGTCGCTGGTGTCGCGCGGCTGCGATGTCGGGTTCCGGACCCGAACGCGAGAAGTCCGACATGTCCAGGACGCTCCAGTTGGTCACGGAGTACCCGGAGGTACGCGGCTTCCCGGACTTCCGGCCGTGACTGTTCCAGGCCACGTTCCTGGTGTCCGAGCCTCGGCTCTGGTCCCAAACCACCCGTGAAGGGCGGAACCTCCTCTGTGGCGTTACCTGCTGGGAACGAGCGCGACGCCTCAAGTGAGCCGTATTCTCCGTCAGGATCCGACGTGCTGGCGGGCACGTTACCTCGGCGACGGTGACGTCGTCAGCATCGCCGCCTCATCGAAGTCTGCCTACCAAGCTATCGCCGTCATCAACACCACCGTTGACTCTTTACCTTCATAGACGCTAGAGCGGGACGTTAGTAGACTCACTCTAGGTTGTAACTAAAGATAGATTTTCTAGTTTGTTATTCCATTGTTTTCCCTTTCTTTTTTGCTTAAAGTTTCGTACTTTTTTTTGTTTGGATGTAAACCGGCTTCGTGATTTTTTTTTCTCTGAGGCTCTGTCTCAGAGTAACAACTTAGATTACCGCAAACCTGCATGACAGTCTGTCACAGAAAGTCCACGCGTCAGCAGATCGGCAGGGTTTTGTGTTCCCGGACAGTGATGCCACTGGTCTGGATCTGTTTGGATCTGTTTGTTGACTCCGTTGGAAACAAATTGCTTCCGCGTCACAGTTGAATCCGTCCACATGTGTTCTTCCATTGCCCAGTGCTTCGATTTCAGAGCTTCCCGCAAGAACTTTAGGATTTTAGAAGCCAGAACGGCGGCTACTAGTTCCAAGCGTGGTAACGTAATTTGTTTCAGTGGAGCCACTCTACATTTCGAAAAGAGAAGCTGGACGTCCACTTTACCGTATTTATCTTCAAGTCTGAGATAAGGGGTGGCACCGTAAGCACTAGAGCTTGCTACTTGACAAGCTTGCCGGCTTGTCAAGTAATAACTTGAGCTCACACCTCGGAAGTGAAAATGGCTGAGATGCTTTGAGTTCGTTGGACCAAGTTCGTTTCTAAGTGGCTCCGGACAGCCTGTTTAAGAACGAGGCATTACTACAGACGTTTCGAGTATGGGCTCTGAGAGAACACAGTCCTTGCTTCATAAGAGGACTACTCGACAACGGAAGTCAAAGATCGTTTATCAGGAAAGATATACCTCGAAAACTAAGCCTGCCAATACTGAAGAAGGTAGATGTTAACGTGAAGGCATTCGGTGGTTCGAGTGGCGCTCCAAAAGAGCAACTCAGCTTAGTCAAGGTGACATTGATGAGCCAGTTTGACAGCGTCAAGCACGAAATCGAGGCATTAGAGGTTCCTTTTATTTGCTATCATTCGATTGAACCTCCACAGTCACACGCATTTGTGCAGAAGCTGGCAGCTGAAAATAAGTTTATTGCTGACTTCGTATCGCTACCTGGCCTAAAGACAGAAGTCGGCATCAGCTTAGTCATAGGAGCCGATCAAATGTGGAAGGTAGTACTAAACGAAGTTTGTTCGCATGAGGAAGTCAGCGGACTAGCGGCGATCAACACTAAGCTTGGTTGGACCTTTCAAGGACCAGTTCCATGCGATGGGCGCATCTTCAAGGAAGCCAGCGCCCACGTGTTTGTACTTCGCACGAGTTGCGCAGATGCTAACGTATCTGATGCCCTGCAGCAATTCTGGGATCTAGACAGCATAGGCATTTCCGACCCTTCGTGGTACGGCAATTCACGGAGAAAATTGCTTCTAAGAACGGGAGATACGAAGTAGCGCTTCCGTGGAAGCGCGTCGAGACAGATCTCGCAGACAATCGAAGTGTTGGAGTTAGACGCCTACAGGGTTTATTGCGGCGATTTAGAAACAACAAGGAGCTCATTGAACAATACGACAAAGCAGTCTGACAGTATGAACTCGATGATCACGCTGAAAAAATCAAAGGATCCCAGTCGGCAGAGAGATGCTACTATATGCCACATCATGCGGTTATCAGAGAGTCATCCTCGACGACACGCCTCAGGGTGGTCTTCGATGCTTCGTCACACGCAAGCGGAGCAGCGTCTCTCAACGAGTTATTAGAAAAGGGACCGAATATCAACAACAACATGGTTAAGATGTTGGTGAATTTCAGGCTGCACAAGATAGGACTTACTGCCGATGTCGAGAAGGCGTTTCTTCAAATCAGCATTCATGAACCTGATCGAGACGCCTCACGGTTTTTATGGTTTGACCGCACGCAGATGCCAAGTGAACCCACGCCAAAAATTGTGCAGTATCGAATGACACGAGTACCATTTGGAACCACGGCAAGTGCATTCCTTTTGACAGACACGCTCCAACACCATTTCAAGCACGTCGATTCTGCACTGAGATCAACGGCAATGCAACTTGCTGAGAACTTCTACGTTGACGATCTCGTTACAGGAGTGGATTCTTCAAGCGAAGCGTTCCGCCTCTACCAAGAAGCGAATCTCATCCTGAGCAAAGCTGGCATGAAGCTGCAGAAATGGTCGACTAATGATGACGAGCTCAAACGACACATCACCAATGAACTGGACTCCGGTTCAGCAGCGCCTGTTACAAAGGTTCTAGGTCTGCTATGGGATACAACTGCGGACAGCCTTGTTCTAAACATGAAATCGCTGTTGGAGCTTCTTTACAAAGAGAACGACACAAAGAGGTGTGTCCTTCAGACGACTGCACGAATATCGACCCATTAGGCTGGTTACCACCGTTCATCGTGATAATGAAAGTGCTATTTCAAAGATTGTGCCAGCATGGTACAGCGTGGGAAGAAGTCATGCCGGAGCCGCTCGTGGCTCGGACTTGAGTGATTTGGGACGGCCAGCAATGGACACGTTGCAACTGTGCTCTGGGCACGGAGCAAGAATTTTTGAGGAGGAGAAACTGCGCTCGCTCGGGCGTCCTAAAAAAGTCACGAAATCGGGCACAGCACTGACGCCCTCTGTCGTGAGATTCCGCTAGCGGAGAAGGAAAAAAGGCGCCGCTCTCACCGCGCTCTCCGACGAAGCTCGTCGGTTCAAGCATAGAGTTCAAGGCCATTCGGCGCCGATTCGCCGTTCGCGCTTCACGTTAGAATGGGTGTGCTTTTGTGCGTCCTCGCCAGCTCCAAATTTTAACGCGACAGCGTTGAAGAGCTCGTTTCGCAGAACTGCCGGCGTCGACGTCGTTGGTTGTGAGCGAAAAATCAGCGTTGTCCGTGACCAAAAAATCGAGAAAGATGCCAATAAAATAAGAACTACAGGCACAGAGCCCCGTATTATGCCTTTCAACCTCGCGGACGCCGGTGCTTGTTTCTTAATAGTTCAATGCAGTAAACTCATGGGAAGAGGAGGTTACAGGGCACACAATCTCAATTTCTCCATCCTTGCAAGCAGCGGGCATGTTTGTACCTTAAGCCACCGAAGTATCTGTCCTCGCATGCGCTTTCCGCACTTCACGACAGGTCCAGTTCGTTCTCTTTCTTTTTTTCGAACAGCAGACAAGTAGCTGGGACGGCGTGGAAAGATTGAAGGCACGGCGTCTGGTAACAACACTGGCCGTTTCGGTCTGTCCAGGAGAACTTCGCCACCAAATTCGCCACAATAGCGCCGCTTGTCTATGTCGCTGTTCGAGAAGTGCTTCCGAGAAGTGTACGAGGCGTCTGCTCTCGGTCTTTCCTCGCACAAAACATTTCCGCCGCATCCTGAAGAAACACTGGTCAGAATCTGGAAAGTCCTCTCCTTTGTCGCGGCGTGAAAAGCGCGCGCGCAAACACCGAGGAGTCGGCGCCGCTGGCGCAACGCGCGGAAGCCACTGAACGCGCTCGAGACACAGAAAACCTGCAATGCGCGGCAGCTTCTCGGACACTTTCCCTCCCAAGGCCACCTACGCATGCGCGCGCACAACATGCGAGCGAGGAGCGAGGGACGCGTGCCTACGGGAGACGTCATCTGCTCAGGGGCCTCGTTTCAAGCGCTGCACGGTCTTTAATTCTGGTAGTATCAATTAGTAACTGCAGCTGAAATATCTCTCACATCTACCGATTGATGTTACAGAGAGAAATCTGAAAATAATTTCAGTGTACGAGGCACTATCATTATTTTTATGCGTCGCGTCCAGAGAAGCGCATGTAAAAAATGGCAACCCTCCGAAAGCGTCATCTGTCGAGCTTCGGCGTAAGCCGCATTCCTCGTGACGCTATCGCGTCGCGCTCGCGCGCTGCCGCGGCGTGGAAGTTTCTCCCCTCCTCAAATACTTCTTTCTCCGTGGCTCTGGGCAATAAAGTCGCCCCCCTTTTCCATCTTTTCTACGACGAGGATTCCTTTCTTCTACATTTTATGTCAGGCTTAGTATTGGCAGGCTTAGTTTTCGAGATATATCTTTCCTGATAAACGATCTTTGACTTCCGTTGTCGAGTACTTCTCTTATAAAGCAAGAACTGTGTTCGCTTAGAGCCCATACTCGAAACGTCTGTAGTAATACGTCGTTCTTAAACAAGCTGTCTGGAGACGCTTGAGCGGCAGCATGTAAGCTCTGGCTGGGGCGTTCGCTTGGTTTCTTCGTTCGCGCATAGTTGGGGTCACAAACATCTGTTGCGTGCTTCCCTTTACAATTAGCGCATCGGATGTTGCGTCGGCAATCTTTAGAGCGGTGACCTGATATTGTGCCCTTGAAACATCTACCCGATCTGGCCAGACGGCTCTTCTTCTCATGCAGACTTAAGGTAGAAGTGCACGCTTCCGTAGCATGTGCGGGTGAAAGGCAGAAAAAACAAGTACCTGTCGCGTTGTTAGAGTCGCTGTGCAAAACGAAAGCGGTAGGCGTCGCACTGGGCCTCCTGTCACGCCCTCCTTCAGGTGTGTCGCGAACACACGACTCCTGTTGTCCGCTTTTCTCACGGGCTTCTACCTCCAGCCGTAGATGATCCAACTGCTGCTGTAGCTCCGTCTCTGCCGAATGAGTCTCATTGGGCGTTTGCAGGGAACTCTGTCGCTTGTAGTGTTCCACCACGATGTCATTCGGAATCACCTTGGTCAGAATCTCGAGGAGCATCGCAGCGTATGAAAGCTCCGATCGCCCAAGAGCCTTATCACCTCTCACGTTTATGGTCACCGTATCTAGGAGATTTCTCATGGCGGTCACGTCAGTGGAACATCGTACAGGCTTGAGCGTTCTGAGGTTCTCCAAGTACTTCTGCTCAATGATAATCGTGTTTCCGAAGCGGTTGGTAAGGATTTCAATGGCATCTGAATATGAAGCATCAGTCACTTGAATTCCCTCGATCGCTTTGGCCGCTGGTCCATCCAAAAGTGATTTCAGGTAGTGGAATCTTTCTACGTTCGTCAGACCGGTGTTTGTATGAACTGCGTGCTTGAACACGTCCCAGAACGGCTGCGACTGTAGCACTCTTCCGTTGAAGTACACCAAGTTGAGCTTCGGTAGTCTTGAAGCACTGGCAACCATTATTGAGGCATCATCGTTGAAACGATCTCCCGACGACGTACCTGGAGTTGCACCGTCGTTGGGTATCGGCAGGCCTCGGTCCACCATCGTTTCAGGCTGAAGTTGCTCGATGTGATAAGACAGAATGGACAACGTAGCTGCTGCATTGTCTTCATACTCCGAGACCGATAGGTAGTCCTCGGCTGCTTGCTCGTCCATGAGGAGTCCTTCCAGTTGTTCGTTGAGCACACGTAGTCCGTCGTTGCAGTTCTTCAGTCTGTCGTGCAGAACTCGAAGCGCCGGAGCGCTAAACTGACTCGATTGAATGAGATGACTTGCCTCGTTACGGAGACGCGTATGCAAAGCTCGTTGGGTCGCTCGTTTGCCCTTGATGCGATCCATCTTCGTTGCTGTGGAAGTCCTTTCGTTGTCGGGTCGATTGGATCACAAAGTTCCCGGGTTTCTCGGCCCCATAAAATGTAGAAGAAAGAAATCCGCGTCGTAGAAAAGATGGAAAAGGGGCGACTTTATTGCCCAGAGCACAGTTATAACGCGTCCATTGCTGGCCGTTCCAAATCAGTCAAGTCTGAGCCACGAGCCGCTCGCTCCACGCGCCAGTCCCATCGTCGTTTTCTCCCAATATTTAATGTCCACCTCCCAACAATTCGTTCCCAACTGCTCCACTTCCTTTCTTCATCTCTTGCTAGTGCTCTTTCCAGCATGCAGGTGCCGCTCCTCTGTCCCCTGGCTTCCGGCAAACGTCCTTCTCCTGCTCCTCCCATGGCCCTCCCTGTTCTGCAACTACAGCCAACTGCACGCACTACGGCGGCCGCCCATCCCGACAGTTGACTTCCTCCTCCTGCCGTCCACGCGGCCTTTTCAGGTACACTAATCAGGTCTCCTGCACAGTTTCTACCGGCAGCCATCCACGCCTCTTACACATGCACAAGCAGTCCTTTTTTTTCTCCTTTAAACAACTCTTGGTTTCGTAATAAACGGCAAACCGTCGCATCACCCCGGCTTCACATTGGTACCCATCATACCACTGCCTCCCTTTTCCCTTGGGGAACGCAGGCGGCGCCTCACCCCTTCACGTTTACCCCACTCTCCTTAAACCCGTCCACCCTCTCCCTGGTACTCATTTCTCTAAAACCCTCCGAATTCTTTTTTTCTTCTTAAACAATTGGCTTCTCATAACAATTATACCTTTGCGAGCACTCCCCTATTCATTTATTAGGGGCGAAGCTCCTTAGGGCATGGGCTAGTCCGGCGTCGTCGTAGCCACCTCAAGTTTGTGGAGTGTTCTAGTTCCGGCCGGCCACTTTCATGAAGTAGGGAAACAGTCACTATGCGAACCAGGTCACTATAGTACAATAATGCCGTCAACCACCATCACAGTCATGAGAGTCATGGCAGGAGCACAGAGTGGCTGCTTAGCAATGGCTAGGCAGGTGGTGGGTGCACGCTAAGAATAACGCGCTCTACCGGTGGTGTCTGTCGCCCACATTGACTCCATTCCTTGAATTTGCTTGCATGTGCTTGCGGGGGGCTTTGTCCGTCCGTCCTTCCCGCGTCCCACGGCTCCTCTCCTACGCTCCCGCCATTTCTCTCCTCTAAGAATCCTCTACTATACGGAGCGGCGCCCGCGTTCAAGAACGAACCGTTTGTGCTCGTGGGTGACTTCAACGTTCACATCACAGAAAACAGTTGGCTTATACAACACATGCCATCGGGATATGGTCTCAGGTGCATGTCGTTCGACCACATGCAACCCACAACCATCCGAGGAACCTGCATCGATCTCGTCTTTGCAAACTTCCCACTACGACCCATCCAAGAACCCCCTATCCCTCCACTTCACCGGCCGTAAAGCCGTTATAATGAGGGGGGACCGGAAGCCACGTCTAGCTACCATTTACGAATAAATAAAATTTCCTGTATATATTGCCACGCGCGTTCCGTATTATACGTTTGCTGTATTTGGTTTACGCCCACAGAGACGGTAAGCAATGCTCAGCACAAACCGCGCCGCATTTCTAGAAGCTTCGCGATTATTGTAGATCGTTGTGTTAAGATTGCGCGCAAGACGCGAGCCTATTCCAGAGCTTTCGCGACAACCAGTGATAAGGCTGGAATGTTCGAAGACACGCGTATAAATGTCGACGCGCTTCACTGCTTGTCAGTTGATCGACGGCCGACGCTCCGTTCGCCGCTATCTGTGCCAGTGTGTATTGCTGTAATCTGACTTGACGTTTCACGGCCACAAGTTAGGCCAAATAAAGAGTTTCTTCTTCGACAAGACGACTGTTGCCTTCGTCGACGTCACGACCACGTGACATCTGGTGGAGGTGCTGCTTCGTCCATGCTACGGACACCCCCGCGAAGCGCTGACCCAGCCCGAGCCACGAAGAAGACGACACAAAGGACAACCCTGTTCTTCGCACCAGCCGCAGGCAGCAGGGACTACAGCCAGAGCACGGGCTCCTGCCGGAAAACACCAGGCCAACCAAGAGATTGACTTCAACCGCAGGCACGATGACCACCCCTGTGCCGCCTGCAACGATCGTGATCCAGCCACCGAGAGAACCACCGACTTTTCATGGATCGCCAAGTGAAGACCCTGAAACGTGGCTAGAGACGCACGAACGAGTTGCGACCTTTAACAACTGGGACACCGAGGAAAAACTGCGCCGGGCCTACTTCTACCTAGAAGACGCCGCGAGGACGTGGTTCGAGAGCCGAGAATCCACGTTACAAACCTGGGACCTCTTTCGCAGCGCTTTCTTAGAGACATTTATGAGCGTCGTGAGAAAGCAAAGGGCTGCTGCCTTATTGGAAACACGCGTGCAGCTACCGAACGAAAGTGTTACCATTTTTGCGGAGGAGATGGCGCGGCTTTCCCGCCACGCCGACGTTGACATGGCCGAGGACAAGAAAGTTCGTTTCCTCATGCGAGGAGACAAGCAGGAGCTCTTCGCGGGACTGATGAGGAACCCACCCAAGACCGTCCATGAATTCCTGACAGAGGCAACCACGATCGAGAAGACACTGGAGCTGCGCACCCGGCAATTCAATCGCCGCTCGACGCCAGGCTACGCCGACATTCAGTCCCTCTCCTCAGACGACCTGCGCGAGACGATAAGGGCCGTAGTGCGTGAGGAGCTTCGTCGAATGTTCCCGTCATCACAGCCTATATCGGAGATATTATTCGAGAGGAAATCCAGCAGTCGTTGGGTACCCCTGAACCGCAACAGCCTCAGCCACAAGCCATGAGCTACGCTGCTGCAGCACGTCGTAATGCTCCCCCGCCGCGCCCACGTGAAGACGTCGCACCATCGCAGTTCCGCCGCCAGACACCGCCGCCACCACCACCGACGCCATACCGTCCACCCGCCGGCCAGCGCTACGCCCCACCAAGGAAGACTGACGTTTGGCGCGCCCCCTGACCACCGCCCACTGTGCTACCATTGCGGAGAAGCTGGCCACACACACCTACCGCCGCTGCCAGTACCGCCAGATGGGACAGCGTGGTTTCGCCATCGACGCGCCGCGTCCACAGCGGGGTGAAAGACCACGCGACATCGCCGACTATCTCGCAGGGGGCTCAGTGGACACCCCGACGACCATCCCGCTCGCCGTCGCCTGGCCGCTACATGTCACCGCATCGCCGGCAGTACACTGGCCCAAACCGGGGCCGGTCGCCTAGCCCGTATCCGGGAAACTAGGGGCAGCAACCGATGGATGTGCGGTTGCTGTACGACGAAATGCCGAAGATCATCCGCGGCCGCCGACGACCACAACGCGAGGAAACCAGAACATGACACGAAGCAGACGAAGCCCTGCCGACGAAACGTCGCGGACCGACGAAGACGTGACGACGCAACAGGGAAGCAGCGCAACAAATCGACGTAGCCGTGATCCGACGCCGCGACCCAACCGCAACGGACGACGACGAACCAGCGACCTCGACGTAATATTCGACGGTCACAACGTCACCGCTCTCGTCGACACTGGAGCCGACTATTCCGTCGTCAGTGGGCCTTTCGCGACGAAGCTGAAGAAAGTGAAGACTGCTTGGCAATGCCCTGAAATCCGTACCGCTGGGGGTCATCTAATAACGCCAGCCAGTGTTTGCACAGCACCATCAATAACCGGACCAATCCAGCCAGCTTTCTAATCCTACAGCACTGCTCCAGGGAAGTAATACTTGGGATGGACTTCCTAAGTAAACACGGCGCCGTCATCGACCTAAGGTCTGAGTCGATAACACTAACCTCAGAAAAAGCGCTGCCTACCCAGACGACGCCAGGCAGCCATGCATTGAACGTGATAGAAGAGCACGTCACCGTTCCGCCTCTTTCCAGCGTCATCATTTCCGTCGGCACCGAAAAACCCGCGGAATTCGAAGGCGTCATCGAGGGTGATCAGCACCTGCTTGTAAACCGTCAGATTTGCGTCGCACGAGGCATCGCCGAGCTGCGTGAAGGGAAAGTAACAGTGATGCTTACGAACTTCAGCAACGAATACAAGCACGTGAGCAAAGGCACGACGGTCGCCTATAGACGTCAGACTCTGGAGTTTTGCAGACACGTAGCGCCACCTGTCGGAGCAGTTTTGGGTAGTGCAGAGTCCGGCTCTCTTGCACAGTTTGCTGTGCAACCGGGTGCAACTAGCGAGTTGGAAACAACAATTAACCTAAATATTTGGTGTGTTGGCGCATTGAAAACTCAGAAAAAGAGCTACGAATTTATCTCCGCTAGTCGGACGCGCAACCGAACCGCCATGAAGTGCATGCCAGAACGACGACGAAAACAAGAGCAGACGCAACAGCTCCGCGCTATACGAAGAAAGGCTTCAGTCGAAGTTACTGTTGCGCTGTGAATTGCCACGGACGTAAAGGACTTGTTTTATCGATTTCTGTAGCTGTTGCACGAAGCAGAACGGCGAGTGCTTTGGATACGGGCCGAATTGCGAACGTGGTGGGTGAGCGAATTACTCGCGTTCTCTACAGCCGGTCGCATGAGAAAGTGTGATAATGTGGGTCTCATATTAGTGTTTTGAGTAGCCTTGACGTAGAACCGTCGTAACCTTGAATTTGAAGCTCAGCAGAGCCTCAGACCGCGGTGCGCGCCGTGCAGCAGTTAAATGCAGACTGGTGAAGCGCGCGATAAACATCGCGCACTCCGCGACCACCCATAATCTTAACACAGCATCGCGCACGTACGCATTCAAGGTTCAAAGTTCCGGCTTTAACTAGCAAATGCTAACACGTGCGTCACACAAGTAAATCGCAAAATTTTGGTCGTGACCACCGTCAGGTTTTTCTTACCCGTGGTCTCCGCGATTGCCGCGGAGCTATCTCGGAGGCCACGGTTTTGCCTTTCGTTGTACACCGAGAAAGTGGACACGCACGTATCCCCATTTGCAGTATATACAAACGGAAGACAACCGTCAGCAGTACATTCGAGGATGCGTAATAAAATAGTTCAACGCACAGGAAGCGAGAGATGGATGGAGAATGCAACTGCAAAGGCGAAAATCGCCGGGACCATTCGTGCCTGATAAAGCGAGCTTTGTACCAGTTATCGTAAGAAATATTGCTCGTGTACGTACTTCATCGCTTTGACATTATGTATATGCCCAAATTTAACGCATTTAGGCGTTGCAGAACGCACGTCGGAGTGCCTCGAACCCGATGTCATGCGATGCTCGCTTGCGCTTGCGAGTTGCAGTACGCCGAAATAACTGAAACATCTTTTGCATTGTACACGCAATTCGCTTTCATGAGCTTCCTACTTGTCTGAAGCGAGGGTGGATTGACGGAAGAAGCTTTCCAGGTCCTTGATTTTCTGGAAACCGCGCCTCAACACCAACGAGAGATGGGGGGTTCTATTGTGGCCTATGCACATTCGCTTGCGGACGGCTCTCTTTGCACTACCCAGTTATGGCCAGGGCGGCGATGGGAGCGCTGGTGGCGGCGTTTTTCGCAGCGCCGCCTGGGCAGAGTCTGACGTCTATATCGAAGACATTGTGGAAACCAGCGACGCCCTCGCCCTCGCCGAGTTTACCGAACACGCTACGACGAACCAAGCTCATCAACTAACTTTTGACATCAATCCGAGCCTTCCGACGTAAAACAAGAACAGCTCAAAACCCTGCTCCTGCGATACAAGGATTGCTTTTCGTCGTCGTCCAGAGTTCGACAGACCCCAGTCGCACAACACCGCATCATAACAGAGGAAAGTTCCAGGCCACTACATCAGAGCCCGTACAGAGTTTCAACGCGGGAACGCGAGGCAATAAAGAAACAAGTCGACGAAATGCTACGCGACGACATCATCCAGCCTTCAAAGAGTCCCTGGGCGTCACTCGTGGTGTTAGTGAAGAAAAAGGACGGAACCCTACGCTTCTGCGTCGATTATCGCCGCCTGAACAAAATAACGAAGAAGGACGTGTACCCTCTCCCACGGATAGACGATACCCTCGATCGACTCCACAATGCGAGGTACTTTTCGTCGATGGACCTCAAGACCGGCTATTGGCAAATTGAAGTCGACGAGAGAGACCGAGAAAAGACCGCGTTTATAACACCAGACGGCCTCTTCGAGTTCAAGGTCATGCTCTTTGGTCTTTGCTCGGCGCCTGCGACTTTCCAACGGGTTATGGACACAGTGCTGGCAGGATTGAAGTGGCAGAGTTGCCTGCTGTACCTGGACGACGTCATTGTGTTTGCTTCAAACTTCGGCGAACACCTCCGGCGGCTTGACGCAGTACTTCGAGCCATCAAGACCTCCGGCGTCACTTTGAAGCCTGAAAAAGTGCCGCTTCGCATACGAGGAGCTCTTGTTCTTGGGTCACGTGATCAGCAAGTCCGGGGTACGCCCCGATCCTCAAAAGACAGCCGCCATCGCTGCATTCCCGCCACCAGCCGACAAGACGGCCGTCCGTCGATTTCTCGGCCTGTGCGCCTATTACAGGCGGTTCGTCAAAAATTTTGCCCGCATCGCCGAGCCACTCACTAACCTTACCAGAACCGACGTCGAGTTCAAATGGGACACACCGCAAGAGGAAGCATTTCAAGAACTAAAAACGACACCTGCAAATGCCTCCGTTACTTGCGCATTTCGACGAACACGGCGAAACAGAAGTGCACACCGACGCAAGCAGCGTGGGACTCGGCGCCGTCCTTGTGCAGAAGACGGACGGACTGGAAAGGGTTATCAGTTATGCTAGCCGGTCGCTATCCAAGGCAGAGGCCAACTACTCAACAACAGAAAAAGAGTGCCTCCCCATTATCTGGGCTACGTCGAAGTTTCGCCCCTACCTCTACGGTAGGCCCTTCAGAGTTGTGAGCGACCACCACGCTTTGTGTTGGCTAGCTAACTTGAAAGACCCTTCAGGTCGTCTCGCAAGGTGGAGTCTCAGACTTCAAGAATTCGACGTTACCGTCGTTTACAAGTCCGGACGAAAGCATTCTGACGCCGACTGCTTGTCTCGCGCCCCCGTCGACCCGCCGCCCCAGGACGACCTTAATGACTGCTTCTTGGGAACCATTAGCGCCGATGACTTCGCCGAACGACATCGAGCCGATCTGGAACTCAAGGGCCTTATAGAATACCTCGAGGGCAAGGCCACCATGGCTCCGAAGGTATTCAGACGAGGACTGGAGTCGTTTTTCTTGCGGAACGGCACTCTTCTAAAGAAAAACTTCTCGCCACTTCGGGCCGACTCCCTCCTCGTAGTACCTTCAGCATTACGTCTCGAAGTTCTGGACGCTCTGCATGACGACCCGACGGCTGGACACCTTGGGTTTTCCCGTACGCTCGCGAGGCTACAAAAAAGTACTACTGGCCTCGCCTCGCTGCCGACGTCACCCACTAGGTGAA
The DNA here is from genome assembly GCA_030522465.1 of Rhipicephalus appendiculatus. Classification (NCBI taxonomy): domain Eukaryota; kingdom Metazoa; phylum Arthropoda; class Arachnida; order Ixodida; family Ixodidae; genus Rhipicephalus; species Rhipicephalus appendiculatus. Next base: position 101,020 of record JALIZH010015229.1, read on the forward strand.
AACCTGTCGAGATTGTCAACGACGGAAGACACCACCCACTAGGCCAGCCGGACTTCTGCAACCCATCGAGCCACCTCGCCGACCGTTCCAGCAAATCGGCATGGACTTACTGGGCCGTTCCCGACGTCAAATTCCGGAAACAAATGGATCGTCGTAGCAACGGACTACGTCACCCGCTACGCCGAGACAGGGGCGCTGCCCAAGGGCAGTGCCACCGAGGTAGCAAAGTTCTTCGTCGAGAACATCGTACTGCGTCATGGCGCCCCGGAGGTCCTCATTACCGACAGAGGCACGGCCTTTACAGCGGACCTAACGCAGGCGATCCTGAGGTACAGCCAAACAAGTCACCGCCGGACCACCGCCTACCACCCACAGACCAATGGCCTCACCGAGCGTCGAAATAAGACCATCGCCGATATGCTGGCCTTGTACGTCGACGTCGAGTACAAGACGTGGGATGCCATCCTTCCGTATGTAACCTTTGCATACAACACGGCTGTACAAGAAACGACGCAGATGACGCCGTATGGATTGGTCTGCGGAAGGACCCCGGCAACGACGCTCGACGCCATGTTGCCCAATGTCTCCGACGAGAAAAACGTCGACGTTACCGTGTACCTTCAGCGCGCCGAAGAAGCCAGACAACTCGCCCGTCTGCGCATCCAGAGCCAGCAAAAGACCGACAGCCGTCGCTACAACCTTCGACGACGCCACATGGAATACCAACCCGGTGACCGCGTATGGGTCTGGACGCCAGTTCGCCGACGGGGACTTAGCGAGAAGCTTCTTCGACGATACTTCGGACCCTACAGGATACTTCGACGTCTCGGCGCACTCGACTGCGAGGTTGCCCCTGACGGCATTAAGAACTCTCAGCGGCGCCGTGCGCGACCTGAAGTCGTCCATGTCGTGCGCCTGAAGCCGTATTACGCGCGTTAGTGAACCCGAGGACTGTAATTTTTGCTTTATTACTGTACTTTCGTGCTTGTGCTAATTGTATTTTTTTGCTTTCTTATTCTTATTTATTGTTGCATGAATTCACCCCCCCCCCCCCCCCGTGTTCTGTTTTAAGCATCGGGACGATGCTTTTTCAGAGAGGGGGCATTGCCACGCGCGTTCCGTATTATACGTTTGCTGTATTTGGTTTACGCCCACAGAGACGGTAAGCAATGCTCAGCGCAAACCGCGCCGCATTTCTAGAAGCTTCGCGATTATTGTAGATCGTTGTGTTAAGATTGCGCACAAGACGCGAACACGCGAGCGTATTCCAGAGCTTTCGCGACAACCAGTGATAAGGCTGGAATATTCGAAGACACGCGTATAAATGTCGACGCGCTTTACTTCTTGTCAGTTGATCGACGGCCGACGCTCCGTTCGCCGCTATCTGTGCCAGTGCGTATTGCTGTAATCTGACTTTACGTTTCACGGCCACAAGTTTGGCCAAATAAAGAGTTTCTTCGACAAGACGACTGTTGCCTTCGTCGACGTCACGACCACGTGACAATATGCACCCAGTGTTTGGCACGTCTTTGATGATGTACTGGGATGATGTACGCTCTCTGCCGCCGAACTACACTGGGACAGGCTCCTCGAAACTCTGGAAAGGCTGCGAGTGGGACCGGTAGGTGTGGTACGAGCGATTGAAGAGCTAGACTGCATGCAGCGCGTGGAACTCGTCAATAACGATCGCGTCACGAGCGCCATCTACTCTCATCGCATCTTCCACGTCATCCTAAACATCCTGAAAGACAAGAGGTGCTCTCCCTTCCGCCCCTACGTGGTCGTCGACTTCTTTAAGCGGGTCGAGTTTCAGCAACGTGGCAGCGCCCACATTCACACCATTCTCTGGCTTGACAACGCACCCCAAGAAGAATTGTCCTCGGACATGCCACGGACCTTGGAAATGGTAGAATCCTCGCTCACCCTGGACACCGATCTACTGAAGCGGACGCAGACGCACGCACGCACACACCCACACGTGCTACAAGCGGGGGCGAACGAAATTCAGGTTTGGCGCTCCATTCATGCCCAACAACGAGACCAGGATTGTCGTGACCTTCCCTCCAACCGAAGACGAACCTGAGAAGGCGCATCGTCAACAACTGAGAAAGCGCTACGAAGAAATGCACGAAGCGTTGGAGAGGGGATCGTTCACCTCGCTAGAAGAGTTTCTGGACGCATTCAACGTCCGCTCCGACAGTGAGTACATGGACATCTTGGGGGCTGGCTCCACGCGTCCCTGCGTCCTCCATCGTCGCACCCCCGCACAAAAGTTTGTCAACGCGTTCAATCCGTGGATCGCCAAGGTGCTCGACTCAAACATGGACCTGCAAGTGATTCTGGACCATTACGCCAGCGCCACGTACGTCGTCGACTACGTGAACAAGGCAGATCGTGGCATGTCCAACCTGCACAAGGCGGAAGTGCAGATTCTGGAGGAAAAACCCGAAACGGAGTACTCTGCGGTCACACGCACTCTCGGAGTCACACTGCTCAAGGGGGTCGAGATGTCGGCCCAAAGGCGGCCTGGTTCCTCCTGGGTCAAGAAATGTCTGAAAAGAGCCGGGACGTCGTCTACATGCGGAGGAACGAGTACGAGTGCGCAAGACAAAAGAAGAACTGTCTAAGATCTGCGCCTCGTCAACGGACGTATGGAAGCCCAACCTCGTCCAGAAGTACGAGGCCAGGCCCCCCGAGTTGGAAGCGGTATGTCTTGCCGACTTTGCTAGTAAGTACAGGCGCGGATACGGTCTTCGCGAGCACCCGGTCATCATCCGTTACCGCCATTACAGTGCTAACAACAGTCTGGAAGACTACATCCGAGAGAAGGTTCTTCTCTATGTGCCGTTCCGAAACGAGGCCGTTGAGGTTCTGGACAAGAAGAAATACGTCCAGATATACGAGGAGATCAAAGAACTCATTGCCGCAAAACACCCAGAGTACAACCTTGCCAATGACGACGGCATCGTGGCTGAATTGATTGAGCAACACCAACGACGACAACGAGAAGAAGAGGAAGCAGAAGCTGCAAGATCGGATCCCGCCGTTCCCGCCCCGGTGCTCCTCGCCAACGAAGACGCCGACCTCGTGCCGAACGAAGAGCTGATCAGTGTCGTCAAAGAGGTCAGTCCCTGTGCGGCCGTGCGTAAGCGCCAGGACATCTTGGACAGAGAATATGCCAAACTCATGCGCATAACGAATGCAGAGCAATGCGAGTTGCTCCGAGAAATCTTCCACAGACAAAACACGCTCGGTGCACCTCCCTTGCGCATCTTCTTGACGGGACCTGCAGGATGCCGTAAAACGTTTGTCCTCAAGCTCGTCATGGACGTTTACAACCGCTACAACGAGAATGCCGGTCCATACAATGCAATCGTCATTTGCGCAAGCACGGGAAAGGCGGCTGTGGCGGTAGGAGGAACCACCGTGCACTCTGCCTTCAAGCTCACTCGCAACAAGGAAGACCTCATATTGGGCGACAGCGAACTCAACACGTTTCGAGTAACCTTCCGTCACGTCAAGCGCGTCATCGTTGACGAAGTTAGCATGCTCTCGTCCGATAACCTCAATGTGATCGACTGTCGGCTAAAGCAAATCACCCAGAAGCTAGACGAACCGTTCGGAGGCGTGGACGTGATCATGTGCGGAGACTTCCGTCAGTTACCACCCGTCCGATCAAACGAGGTGTACAAGAGGTGCCGAGAAGTCGGTGGCCTCTTTGGGGCTACTATAAAAGGGCATTACCTCGATTACTTTCCGCTAGTCCAAGTGGTCAGACAATCCGATGCCTCCTTCTCGGCTCTGCTCACAAAAATCGGAGATGGAAGAGCGCTCCAGGAGGATGAAGTACGACTACTGGAGAGCCGCTTCATCACTTCCGAAGAAGCATTGGTTCGTGCGTCTTCAGCTATACGAATCTTCTACTCGAACGAAGAGGTGAATAAGTTCAACACGTTCATTGCCCTGCAAGGAGGAGAAGAAGTCGTTCGCTTGCAAGCGGAAGATACTTACCTGGGTTGCGCCAATCAAGACGCTATGCAGAAGGCAATATGCAAGGTTGAGAAAATGTCGCACACCGAATTTGCAAACCCGCCGAGAGAAATTTTCATCGTCCTTGACAAGCCGTATATGATCACATCAAACATTGACGTCATAGACGGATTGGTCAACGGGGCGGTGGGCATTCTCAAGGTGTGTGAGAAATCGGTAAACGACGGCGACTTCCCGAAACGCTCCTGGTTGCAGTTTGACGACGCGGCAACGACGGGAAAGCTAGCTTGTCTTCGGTCCAAGCGAATGGTCAACGAGGCCAGACGGAGCGCTCACGTCATCGACGCTTCCTACTCGTCCATCGTTTACGAATACAACAAAACACATCCCCAGAAGTTGGTGTACGTCGCTCTCAGCCGCTGCACCAACTTAAATAACCTCTACCTCACCAATGCGAAAAAAGACCACCAATTCTACCTGCGAGAGGACGTTGACTCGTCGGAGTTTACCCTTGCCCTGCTGAACGTTCGGTCTCTACATGCCCACGTAGATGATGTCGAGCGAGACCCCATGCTGACTGCAGTGGACGTGCTCTGCCTTACCGAGACGTGGAACGCTAAAAGACCATTCATCAAAGGATACGTTCCCATAGTGTGCACTGAGGAAGCAGGGCGTCCCGCGGGCGGTGTGGCCATCTATGTCAAGCAAGCCGCAACTGCTCAGGATCTAAAATTGCCGCTCACCCGTCAGAGCCACAACGGGGAACATGCCGGTGTGAAACTCTTTGAAAGTGGAATCAACCTAATTACCATGTATCTAGCACCCAACCTGACCCGAGGAAATGTTGAAAAGTACGTTGACGCCGCCTTACGAGACTATGCAACCAAGTACAAGAACGAACCGTTTGTGCTGGTGGGTGACTTCAACGTTGGCATCACAGAAAACAGTTGGCTCATACAACACATGACATCGCGATATGGTCTCAGGTGCATATCGTTCGACCACATGCAACTCATAACCATCCGAGGAACCTGCATCGATCTCGTCTTTGCAAACTTCCCACTACGACCCATCCAAGAACCCCTATCCATCCACTTTACCGACCACAAAGCCGTTATAATGAAGGGGGGAGCAGAAGCCACGCCTACCTACCAATTATGAATAAATGAAATTTCTTCTATATATACACAGTGTTTGTCACGTCTTTGATGATGTACTGGGCGAAAATTCACGGAAGATTCACGGTTTACCGATGAACCTCCGGAGCTTCGCCCACTCATCATTCACTCCGTGGATATGGGGTGATTTTTTTTTCTATGGGAAGAGCATGGACTCAAAGTTGAAAAAAAGATGGGACACTCATCAGTAATTATATCGCTGGCGGTGTAAGCGACATGGAAGGAAGGCGTGTTAAGCAAAACGTGATGGATGCAAAAGAAAATAATGGTGTTGGAAAGAAAACCGTCTGAGTAACTATAGTAAAGGTAAAGATGAAATAAGCATGGACACATTTTATGATGGGGGGGGGGGGGGGGTCGGGTTGTCTTACAACCCATAGTTATAAACTGAGATAAGGTAAAGAAAAGAAAAATCTCTTTAATGTATAGGCCTGCTGAAGGTAAGAAAATATGTTTTCATGTAATGCATATTTAAGTGAATAAATGAAAACATGTCATTGCGATAGCAATTAAATGGACACTGCGCTGATTATTGCCGTCGCCGTCATGTCCAGGATCTGTAAATGTATTTATATATATAACAAAGCATAAAGAAAAATAACTCAGCAGAAAAACTTTCCGAAAGCAGCTGTTCGGGGATTCGAACCAACAGCCCCTCACTCTGGAGGCTGCCGCGCTAGCCAACACAGCCACACGCCATGCTCGTGCCAGCGATATAAGGGCGAGCTATTCACATGCACCATTTGCCGCTCGCTGTACGCACATCTCAGAACAGCTTGAGCTTGTTTGCTATCAAGCAATGCTTCTACAGTTTCTTTCAGATTGAAAACTGCCCTTGAGACACGCACGAAAAGGTGGCCCCCTTCTGTACCACTCATGGTGTAGAAGAAAAAAGACATGGCTGATCCCTCTGTCAAAGGAATCGGTATAACACGAAAGTGAAACGTGTTCACATAAGTAGTTGAGCGTTTATTGTGCATTGTTTCGCCACAAGGGAGAAGGAATGAATGCTGCAGCAACAAATTGTAATGTGACGTGAAGAATGGCAAGCAGCTCGAAACATGCAGCGCGCACCTCAAGCAGAAAGGACGCACGAAATGAGCATACGCAGGACGAGCGCGGACTGTCACAGCTCGACATTTAAAGCGCGCTGCTCTAACACAAAGACGCACGAAACGAACGCACAAGCATACACAGGACGAGCGCGAACAACTGCCACAATTATTACTTCGTGTGTAAGCGGCGCGCCCCATTCGTAAACGCGGCCGCTGCGGCGAACGAGGCGACCTTCGTGCACTCTTTAACCACTGTAACTTCAAAGCAAACTTGCGGAGGAAGCACAAGGCGTCCGAAGCGCCCGAATGCCTCGATCAGGAGATAAGCGCGCGCGCACCAGCGACGACGCCCCGTGGAGGCGCACGCTCATCCCAGCGAGAGGCGCGACGACCTTTAGAGCGCGCGCTCCGTGACACCTTCGCGCCATCTCGCTAGTGATGACGAAAACGCGCTGAAGTCGAGGAGCTCTGAGGACCGCCAACGGTATATGGTGTGTACAAATAGCTTGCCGTTAGCAAGCTGAGGAACGTACGCTCCCGTAGCCGAGTGATTTCGCGCCGCGCGCTGCGGAGCGAGAGGTCGTAGGTTCGACGCCCGGCGACGGAACTTTTTCTTCTAATTTTTTCTTTGATCCCATCATGTTAGTTTATATTTTGCAACGCCATATCCGTGACGGAAATACGTCAGAGGAGCCGTGGTGGAGCCCGGCATAAAACACTTCGTGTTAAAAAAGAACACCGGGCACACTTGGCGTCAGACGCCACTGCATGGCAGGAGACACAGAGGGGTCATTCCACGTGCCTCCCTTTAAAATAAACAATTATCAAACAGCGTCAAAAAGTCTAACATCATCATGGAATAAATTCTTGGCCAATCCCCCTGAATAGGTATGAGCCATGTCAAAGGCAACAACAGCGTCGGATTCCGCACTGTGGACACTCGCAGCGCGTTCCTTAAATACAAACATGTAACAACTATTACAGTTGTTAGTCACGCTTGTCCTGTGTATACATATGCGTCCTTTTCGAGCGGCCTTTGTGCTGCGGCGGCGCGCGGCAAGTATCGAGCTGCTTGTCGTTCTTTGTGAGACATTCTTAATTCTTGCTATTACATTCATTGCTTCGCGCTAGTGGCAAAAATGTGACTTTTTTTTTTAATGATTGTGAAAATATAGACTAGGGTGTATGTTATGGCGCTTACCTACACGAAGCCTTGGGCTTTAGAGACAACATTGCAAAGGTAAACAAGGCGGCGATAGAAAAAAGTAAAAGGCCACTACAGGATTTGTGGCGCGAAAGTGGGCAGAATGCAAAAAAACAGGAAAACTAAGGTTAATCTCCAATAAAGCGCAGAAAGGAGGGCTCTGACTTTATAAGGCTGTTTTATGAGAAGAGAACATTAATTCAGCTCTAAAAGATCAGGAGTTAATATTAATAATAACAATAATAATAATAATCATTATTATTATTATTATAACACCAATAAGAAAACCTTCAGCTTGGCGGAGCGCAGGTGACAGCCTCGTTTCAAAGGGACACTATTTCATGCATCAGTCCACTATTGTCGAAAAAAACTCGCATGGTCTCTTATGCATTCACCTAAGATTTCTGCACCTAGCGTGGTTTTGCATCGTCTCTGGAATCGGAGGCATCGCGATCTTCCAACACCTCCCGTGCCGATCGGCCCACCTATGACCATGCGAGGATGACTTGTGATGACGTCACGATAACTTCATGATGACATAAACACTCTGGCGATATGCGACGCTACGATGACGAAGTAAAGTGGCGTCACTATATCATGATGATTTTTTTGCAACACTCGCGTTGACGTGGACAATCACTTTTCGTGTTTGATGAGGCATCTAAGGATTTTGCCTTAATTAGCGAAGCCGACCACGGTCACAAAATGTAAATGCCGATCGATGCAACGAAAAAAATGGGAGAGGGCAGAGAGGGAGAAAACCATCCACTAGAAAAAAAAACAATGCTAGAACAAGGATGTGTCCCACACGGCACAATTTCATCCGGCGAACATCCAGGGGATATTTCAGTTTGGATGTTCAGTGTTCCAGCGGACATCCATTTACCTCCGTAATGCAACCGAAGGACATCCACTGAATGATCCGTAGCCAGACCTTTTAACCTTGATAGACAGGTCCCTGGGACAATTAAATCTCAATATTCGGATATTCATTTTAGGACGCTTACTGGACCTATAAATCTGGCAGTGGTTACTTTTTACTCGCTTTATTACGACGCAGAATTTCGTGTAGCAGCTTAGGTGTATTGGTTATCCATGTCGAAGCAAATACAGCGTGAAAGATATGAGGGCACGCAGAGCGCTGTGTGTTCGTCGATTTTTGTGCCCCTTTATTTCCCACTGTATATGCATTCTAATGTTCCTGCAGCATTTTAGGGCAATAGATTTTCAACATGCAAAACATTTCAGGTAGCCTGTAAACTTGCATGCACTCCTGGAAACAGACATGCGTTATTTAGTACTTTTATTCGGAAAATGCAAAGCAGTAATAACACGGAGGTACAGAGTAGAGATCATGAAAATACATCTGCAAAGTTGTAGAAGCAGCAACACACCGTTATTGGAATAATCAGTGTTTGTATTTTAACGCATGCATGATGTATGAAATACAACTTGACTACAGTTCTTTTAGATTTCGCTAAGTACTTATTAAGTAATCTGTTTTACAATAAATATATAAAGTGTTTTACATGCAAATTCAAGAGTACATTTTTCTGTGATTTAAAAAAATCTCTTCATTTAATGCATAAACAAAGTGCCGAATTTAAGTCTGTAGTAATTTTACATAAGACCTAGTGATGCCACCAAAACAACACAAAGTCAATGTTTTAGGAACACAATCTTGTCTCCTGCTGAACATCTTTTCAACAAATCTTTCCTACTATAATGCACCCTGCAGCTCATAAATAAGCCTGTAGAATCTTCCAACATAACTTTTTTTTCCAAAATGCGAAACTCGGAGACTTGAGCGGTACAACCTGCAGTAGTTGTCTGTAAAATACAGGTCTTGCAACAGAACTCTTTTTCAAGATGCAAAACTCAAAACAATTGAGGAATTGAGTTGCTTGGATACAATCTGCAGTAGTAAACACATATTGCAAAGGTTCAGAGCATCCTTCATGACCACAACATGAATCAATGTATAAAGTAACGTCAGCTGATCGATAGCAAGTTCAACACAAAGCATCACTGTAAAAAAAATTATACTGAAAAACTTAACAAGTACTTAACAAGACGTGTGAAACAAGCGTGAAAGAATGACATTTGCATACACAATGTACTTGCACAAAATCGGTAACACGTCGTAAAAACCTATGTTGACCTCGGCCCTTGAATAAATCTTAAGGGTCGCAACGAAAACTATAGCATATGATTATATAAATAAAAGAAACCTTCAAGCAAAACAATCTTACACAAAAGGGCTGCAAAACTCTAAAACCTAAAACTGCTAGAACTATAGTCGGTGACAAGCTAAGAATAAAAAGTAAACTGTACCGCTGTTCATTTGTATCATGCGCGTCCAATTACGACGGCTCTTTACCATGACGTAACGGGTAAGACGAACCAATGAAGAATGCAACATGGCGCCGTTCGCGACGAGAGGCGAGGTACCGCTGCACCGAGACCGTGAGCAGTTAATTCGAATTTTCTGTGGTCTCTCTTTCTACCAGAAGAAGCTCTTTCCTAGTGATATCCGCACGTACGTAGCATCATCGTCGCCGGTCGTCATTCGACGCAGTAGAAGCTTGTGACTGTGCCGCGTTTGAAGTGCACCGAAGCGGCAGCTAGCAGCTCGGACGCTCCATCGCGTTCCGTCGTTTCGGCAGCGTCAAGTTGCATCACGGCGTGTGTTCCTTCCATCGCTCGGATGCACCAAGCATATCGCCTGAGTGTCACCACATCGGCGATTGTCGCGTTCATTCGTGTGCAGTGAGGTGAAGTCGGAATGTGCGCGTCTGTGCTCGAATACCGTCTGCAAAAGCCATAGCATTAGCGTTGCCACATGTGCGTGCGTGTGTGTGTGTGTTACTTGAAGCTCGCAACGTGGGAATCTTGGTGATCTACTGCGCAATACGCGGTGCTGTGCGTCGCTATGAATGGCGTATGTGCGTACGAAGTGAAAAAGAAAGAGAGCGACCACCATAACCCGTTAGCGCAACACAGTGCGAAAGTAACAAACCAGGTACGGAGAACATGCTGTGGCGTGTGCATTATAAGGGGATAACTGTGGTCATCCGGTGCATGTGTGATTATGTGATGTATGTCACCAGCCCAGAATGATGTGCTAGGTCGAAGTGCCCGTCGCGTTAGTCTCACGCTCGATGCACGAACGCCTTGCATGAAAAACGCCGTCCGAGGTAATCGTTGTATACAAACAGCGAGGAGATGCACGCTACGTAATACCGCTGTGACGCAGGAACTTTCGATTGCATGGATCGCGAGTGCAACTGAAGTGACGCGGCTAAAACTATCATTGAGTAAAAAAAAAAAAAGCTTTTGTTGATAATGGCGTTGCCTCAGGGTGCGGCCCGCCGATGTCACCCTCTAAGGGGGGAGTGAGCGTCGTCTCCGGATCTAAATAAAGTTCTTTGCCTGCCTGCCTGCCTGTACTTCACGATTTGGAATTCTGCTTTTATCTAACGTGCGCTCTCTGTATGTTGTGTGTATTATGTGCATAGATTACGCAGTGATAATTTGTTTATCTTAAACTACAGTGAACTCTCGTGACGCTTATAGTCCGTAGACCTTTCTTTTAAATGCTTACCCTTCTTGTGATGCACGTCTTTTTTGTATGGTGTTTTGACTACGCAATTTTTCATCTTTACATTTTCTATTTTTATTTTCTGTGTCCTTTTTCTCTCTCTCCCTGCTTGGAGGACGATGGTATAAAAGCGCATCAAATCGTCGTAAATTGTGCCTTGATAAAGATCGGTCTCCGATTGACACGTTGACAAATAAACTGTTTCTTTTAGAAGCGTATATCCTTTTCCTGTTTGTCTTACGGCAATTGAAGACAGCCGATAGCCTCTTCACGATATATATATATATATATATATATATATATATATATATATATATATATATATATATATATATATATATATATATATATATATCTGCGCAGAGACACACATACATAAAAGGTAGGGGCCCTTCTTCCATCAAAACTGGGCCCCCTGCTGTAATGCCCATTGGGGCGATGCAGGTATGTAATAAATAAATAATAAATAAATAAATAAATTGAATGTTCAAGGGCTGAAGGAGTCGTCGCAGCACCAGTGCAAGTTGTCGAAGCCAGAAACAATCTCACGTAAAGCTTTTAGTCACTGCCACTGTAGCCGCGTACATCGTCTTGGCGTGAACTTAACGGCAGCGTATCCAATGACCCGCACAGTTAAGCACCATGAGCGCTACGCGCTTTTATTTCGTTCAAGCGACGTCAAATGAAGCCTTGTCGTTTACCTCAAACACGATGACAACCGCATTAACTCCAGACGCAAATATGGTATTCACGGCAACACAAGAATCGAAATTCGCGAAGGCAATCTCAGAACTGCAAAAGGGTGTCTTGAAGGGCCATTTGGTACATGATACTGAGGGGAAACAGCGCAAAAACGGGACGAAGAAAGAATGACCACACAACACAAGCGCTAACGAACAACTGTGTGTAAGTTTATTACACCGGAAAATATATAGCTGAAAAACATAACTAAAAAGAAACAAAACTAAAACCATCACGTGTGCAAAATGATGAAAGATGAATCTGCCGCAAGTCGAAATGTCCCAAGCTAACAGCTCAAAAAACATAATCTATATTTCGAGGAAGGTGAGTGAAGGGTCACTGACGCACATGTTTCCTTTCTTCTTGATATGGAAGGCTTCGTTGATTTCGCGCTCGATCCTGTGACGATATCGTGAGAGCACCTCACAGTTATGGAAGAGCGGGGTTTACACACAGTTGTTCGTCAGCGCTTGTGTAGTGTGGTCATTCTTTCTTCGTCCCGTTTTTGCGCTGTTTCCCCTCAGAATCTCAGAACACTCCACTATTCTTCGCTTTGAGTCGTTGTTGCCATAGTTACTGCAGACAATGAAGAAAACTGGCGGCGAAATTTTCGTAAAAAAGAAAAAAGATTGCGAACGACCTTTTTAAATGTAATTAATGTTCCTGTGTCCTTTTGTGAAACCGTAAATAAATGGTTCCGTTACATTAATTATACGTTAAATGTAGCATTCTTTGTTTTAATACCATAATAGGCGCTGCGCAGAAACGTAGCCTTTGAGACGAACGTAGATTACTTTTTCGTAGACTCTGAGATGACCGCGGCAGGGGGTGCGATTTAAACAACAGATATATTGTTAAGCTGACGCTGAACGCCGTGCGTTCACAATTTCTTTTATCTGGCTTTGCTTTCTTTATTTCAATATCAGTGCAGTATTGGAAAATATTGTTTGTCTGCGTGAAAATTATTGCCAGTGTTTAGGAACTACTTCGTTTGTTTCGCGGAGGCATGCAAAATATGAGCAATGCGGCCTCGTGGGCGGAGCTTATATTTATTCTTAGGCTGTCACCGACTATAGAATGTAACTGACAAAACCAATCGCTTGTGCTGAGGAAACAGACAGGACCGCAAATTTCCATAGCGAACTGAAAGAAAAACTGAGAATTAAGAACAACTTATAGCTTCTAGCATACAACTTCGGCAATTTGTAATGGTGGTACCTCGAAAACGTGGTTCTGGTTCAAGACCATGGTTGCTCGAATGTAACTTATTAGGGAACCAAAATGCAAATGGCATATTATGAACAAGTAATTCAAAGTCTTTTACACAGAACTAAGCTACGTACATAGCTACACAGCTCAGCAACAGTATGAAGTAACATGCAAACGTTGGGACTAAAATACAACTCACAGGGAAAGAATGCTGACATTGCAGAATATGAATTTAAATGGTGCACTTACGATGCAACACATATACATGTAAAGAAGAGCACTAAAAACACTTCGTGGGACAAAAGCGCGACAACTGACGTTGGGACACAGTCTCTTAAAGAAATTCTGCGATTACAACTAATCAATCGCGTTTGAGTGCAATTTCTGGCATTTGTATAAAACTCGCTGGAAAACAAAATTTATGGGCAAAACGCAAATATTTAGTTTATTCGAACGTGAAGTTTAAGCTACCTAAAGTATAGTTGGATTTATCATAAAAGATAAAGCGGGCAAACAGAGACATAAGAGAAGAGAAAAATACAGAACAATTTCATACTGTCAACTGAAAGGGTGCGATGTGGGGGAAAAGAATGTAGACACCGAAACCTATCTGCACATGTAGACCCGCTCCCAGAAGTTTACGGAACGCGGGCGCCACTGAAAATGCGAATTTCTGCTCTGTTAGTGCACGGCGCATCTAACCTAGCAGGTAGCTGCGTAGGTCGCAAGGACTACTACGAGCTGGAACATCTTTTTGAGGGCTATGTTCAAAGACAAAGTGAGAATATATTATTTTCGGAAATTTCGTGTTCCGAAAACTTTTGAGGGCGGGGGTACATACATGGGAATCCCGCAATCAGGCACACGGGCGTGTATACGCGGGAGATAACTCTTCAGGCATATCATTTCTTCGTTATGTGAATATTTTTCAACGGTTGGCTCGTGTATGCGCTTCCGCTACTGCCGAGTTGTTGGACTTCATTCATTGCACGTGTCTCTTCACTCTCGAGCCTGTATAACACTTCATTTACACTCTTGACAATTTAAGAAAAATTGGATGGTCAGCCTCCGGTCAACGTCTGTTTTATGCTCAAATATTCTCTAATTAACGCAACGCCCTCTCTGCCCTATGCAGAAACGGCCACAGCTAGAGGCCCACCAGTGCAACAATCTGTGTATTGTTAATGTGCGTTACAATGTTAATATGCTTCGAATAAAGAGAAAGATCAGGGAGCCCCTTCCTGGTCTTCAGTGTGTTCGGTCGTCTTTCTTTCGATGCGGCAACACCAGGCACGGCCGGACCTGGTCACCCGCTGTCGACAGTTGTCTGTCGCGCACAGGTAGTGGATGTCACCCCGCCTTACACGGCCAAAGGCCCTGTGCCACGACGAGACAAGCAGTCTCAAGCCAAGTGTGTGTGCGTGTCATGTCGTGTGTGCGTGACGGATTACCTCGTAACGTCAGGCACTCGCTCACTTATAGTAATTGCGATCCTGGTCAGCAGCGTGCGGTTTTGATTGGCCGCAAGAACTATTCTGTCTTTTTCCGAGGAGTGCGTCTCGCGAGTGGAACGGTTCGACTATCGGCAGGGTGATGTCACACTCTCCGTAGTAATGTTCCAAAGAAGGGCACAATTTGCCGCAGGGGCAGAGCGGCTCCATCATCAAGCCGAACCGGTGGAAATACGCCGGAAACCTGCCGTGCCCCGTGAGGAGCGTAACGAGGTGCTTGTTCGGCGGGAAAAACAAGGGCAGGATCGTGATGTCTGGGACCCACTTGAATAGCTCCGTCTCCCATGTGTCGCTGGCCCAGAGTTGTAACGCGATCCGCTTTAAGCGCGCCTTAACTGCCCTGACGGACAGAATAGCCGTGCGCGTCAACCCGAGTCGGCAGGCTCGCGAGGCCAGGAAAGCGGCCACTTCGTTACCGAAGATTCCCCGTGACCCCTGTTGCGGAGATCTGTGCAATGCGTTCCCACATGCGCTCTATGCGAGTGTCCAGGCAACGTGGGGTCGCCAAGGCCTGGAGGACCGAAAGGCAGTCCGTATACACGTACGCCGGCTCATCGGAGTCTCTCGAGCGCAGGCACTGGAGGGCCTCGGCGAGCGCCACGATCTGTACAAGAGGCACTTGTGGCCTGGTCTACCCGGAAACGTCCTACGGAAAGTATGGATGTACCGGATCCCAATGCGACGTACGCGGCTTCTGAAGAGGAGGACGTGTGTGCCCCGTCCGTGTACACGTGCGTGCCAGGGTGCATTGCGGTCTCTCGCGCCTTGCGCACCGACAGGCGGCAAACTGGCGTCACCTGAGGGGGTCTCCGCTGGGTGCCTGGCCAATTTGTCCAGTGGCAGCGCCACGTTTCCCGGGTCTACCGTGCCCGCCTTCCAGGTAACTCATATTCGCAACTGAAGGAGATCGAACTCCTTGTTAAGGAGGCGTAGTTCTATTTCGATGGGGGTTCCGTGCACGAGAACCTGCAGCGCCGCCGTACTTGCGGTCTTGTACGCGCCGGTGAGGGCCAACAGAGCGGAACGCTGGGCTGATATCACGCGGCTTTTCATTCGGCAGTCGGGTCGCTCGGGACACCAAATGACCGAGGCGTATGTAATGGCCGGCACTATAACCTGCTTATACAATAGTCTGATCGCCTTCGGCCAGAGGGCGCCCGCGATGTTCCTAAACGCCACCAGCTTGGCAGATAGGTGGTTGACCTTCTCTCGAAGATAGTCCGCGTGCGCGAAAAAGGAGAGGCGGCGGTCGAAGACAACTCCCAGCACCCGGAGCGTGTCCGTGAACTTGAGGATTTTCGTGGACTCGTCCGCGCGAATGGAGGGACGGACGTGCTCCATTCCGCCCACCCCGTCCGAGAAGAGTACGCACGACGTCTTTTCTTTACTTAACTTGACTTTACACCGCACCGCCCAACGTTCGACCAGTCGCAGAACCTCAGAGCCTATCTCCCACAGAACCAGGCGCGTCTTGCCGGGGATGACAATCACCATGCCATCCGCGTAGGCCTGGACCACTACAGCCTCGGGCGTCGGTAAAGACAAGAGACCGTCGATGACGACGTTCCACAATAGTGGTGAGAGGGGCGAGCCCTGCGGACTACCCAAAGACGGATTAGCCTCTACCTGCCCGGCGTGTGAGCGGAAGACCACTGCCCGATCTGTCAGGAACGTTCGCAACTGGTGGTAAAGGTGCGACGGCAGCCGACGATCTAGGGAAGAACTGTAGCACTAAAGGCTGCCACACGCTGTCGAACGCGCCCTGAATATCTAGCGACGTCAATACCGCAGGGGTATTTTCGGCCTTTAGGTGGAGGAGGCGTTCGTAAAGCCCGTGCAGAGCCAGCACTGCACTTCTATCGTGCTTAAACCCGAACTGATGAGGGTGAATATGGCCGCCTTGGTGCAGGAGAAATAGAGCCTGCCTTTGAGTAGGCGTTGCTGCACTTTCCCGAGCACCGAATTAACACCGATGGGGCGATACGAGGTCGTCAGTTCCGACAGACGGCCGGGCTTCCTTATAAAAATGATTCGGCCCCTTCGCCAGCAGGACGGAAAATGTTCCAGACGGAGGGCCGAATTGAAGAGCCAGAGCAGGAAGGGGGCCTGTAACCGAACCAAGCCCTTCATTATCGCCGGCGTTATGACGTCGGTACCTGGCGCCGACCGGTGCCGCATCTGCCGCACGACCGCCTCGAGCTGCGGACGCGAGAAAAGAGCGTCTTGCTCGCGCGTCCAGTACGGTGCGTGCACCTGACGTCGCACGTTCTCCAATTCGCGGTCGTCGGACGCCGGGTCATCGACTGCGACCTGTGTTGGCAGGAGCACGGCCGCCACCTCGAGGTGTTTGGTGGTATACGAAGCGTCCGCCCTCAGGAGAGGTGGAAGGACCAGGTGGGTGCGCTGCCTCCCGAACGCCTCCTTGTACGGAGACGAGAACCACGGCCGCCGTGCGCATTGGGCGCAGAATCCCCTCAAGTAAGTCTCCTTCGCTCGCGCGGTATCGCGGCGGAATGCGGCGAGCATCGCACCCGAAATATGACGCGCAAGTCTTCGTCTTTGCAGCGTTGAAACCTGCGCCGCGCGTCGTTTACCCGCTTGCGCTGCTGCGCAAGCTGTGGCGTCCACCATGGACTGCCTCGCTTTGTGCCGGGGGCGGGTCGGAGATATTTGCGATGGTAGGCATCGAAAAGTCTGTAAAACCGCGCGACAACCATTTCGAGCGCGTCGGCCGACCGCAGCCGCGCGCGGTCCACCAAGTCGAACCACGGTTCCCTCCCAAGGGATTCGAGCATCTGCTCGCGTGCGTATCTGGTTAATCGCTTGCGTCGACGCACTGTCTCGTTCCCGATCGTAACCTCGATGTAGCGGTGCTCCGAATAGGTTGTGTCTTCCCGCACCCGCCAGGAATAACCGGCGACAATCACCGAGGGCGCAACGACGGTG
Organism: Rhipicephalus appendiculatus; assembly: GCA_030522465.1. Classification (NCBI taxonomy): domain Eukaryota; kingdom Metazoa; phylum Arthropoda; class Arachnida; order Ixodida; family Ixodidae; genus Rhipicephalus; species Rhipicephalus appendiculatus. The sequence continues at coordinate 118,455 of JALIZH010015229.1, forward strand.
ATGTCGATCCAGCTCATGGAATATTTGTTTTCGTACGTTGGGAGGGAACCGGAATCCTTCAAGATAAGGAGACCGTTCGCAGCCGCAAATTCCATCAGACGAGACCCGCGTTGGTCGGATGTCTGCGCGCCCCGGGCACTGTGCTTGGCATTAAAGTCGCCCGCAACCACAAAGTTGCGGTTTCGCACAGTGCCAGTGCGTGCTCCACCAGTACCAGAGTGGGCGCCATGGACTTTGCGGCGGGGCGTACGCGGTTATAAAGGTGAAGTCATATCCGCGCGCTTCGCAGTATACTGCGACCACCGGTTGATGCACCAATAGGGGGGCACATGAAGAAAGGTGCCTTCCGCACAATAACCGCAGCGTCTGGATCCGTGTCGGAGGCAAGGTACCGAAAGCCATGAGGCGGCTTGGGTAACTTCTTGCGGGGCCTATACGGGTCCGACACCGCCGCCAGCGGAATTTCGGAATCCTGCATACGGTCGCACAGGTTCGAGGTCGCTAACCGCGCATATTCAAGGTTAACCTGCCGAAACCAGCCTGCCGAAGAAACTTGCCGAAACCAGCCTGGGGACGACAAACCGAGTTATTCCTGCTCATGTACCGGATCAGAACCTACCCAGGCTCGTCATACGAAGCCTTCCAAACGTCCAGGAGAGAAGATTCCCTTGCCCTCATCGCCACGACGACGAGAACTTGCGCGACACCATACGTTTCCTACTCGATGGGATGGCTTGCTCGAAGGTCAACTGCTACGAAGAGAGGTTCGTGTACTACGCGACGCGGTATGCAACACGGCAATCGTCCCACGGGAACTCGTTCCTGATGTCTGCTTGACTAGAAAGAAGATCAGCGCCGTTCTGCTAGACGGGTCAACTAGCCATCTCCCGGAAGCGGTTGTGCAAGTCAACACGCCGTACTTCACATGGACGCTGAAAGTGGCTTGTATGGATCAACCACTGTATGACCTTGTGCTGGGAAATCTCCCAGGTGTCAGAGGAGCGTACGATCCAGATTCTGACTGGAAGCAGGCGGCTCGTACCCAGGTGGATTGGTTACCGGTCGGAGCTCATACCACCAAGTCACCTTTCAACGCGTCCGTTTCGTCAAGCGTGATCCAAGCCAAGGCCAAGCAACACGGGCAAGACACTATTATGCCGTTGCACGTCTCCACAGCACTCTTGACCGACGTCACAAGAGCACAACTCGTCGAGGAGCACCGAAACGACTCGACCCTGAAAGCTATCTTCGCTAAGGTCAACCGAGAGTTCAAATCAGGGAAGGGCCACAGCTACAAGATCATTGAGGTCAAATGACTGCTTTATCGTCATTACGGCCTTGCTACGGGTAGAACTTTTAAGCAGGTGGTCACTCCTGCATACTGGACATTGCCCATGGAAGCATCATGGCAGGACACCAAGACATCAAAAGAACCACTGATCGTGTCCTAGAAGAATTCTATTGGCCTGACGTCAACGGAGACGTGAAGCGCTTTGTTAAGTGTTGCGAGAAGTGCCAAAGAACTACCCCTAAAGGGAAAGTCGGAGTCACACAACTAGGCAACATGCCTCTTATCCGGACACCTTTTGAAAGGGTCGCGGTTGACGGAATCGGCCCTTTTTCTCCAAGATCGGACCGTGGGAACCGTTATGTGCTGCATCGCACGCACTTCTGCACAGATGTCAAGTTATCACCTAAACTTGACTGCTGAACAATTTCGCAGTCTGTGGACACTATTTACGGAGTATGCAGGGATTTTTCCTGACCTACCAGGGAACACAGCGCTCGTGGACTGTTCGCTTCGTCTGACCTCCGAAAAACCAGTGCACGTTGCGCAGCACCCGCGATCCCTTGCAAGACAATACCGGAAAAAAAAAGTGCAAGACATCGCCTTCTCATGCAGCAAGTGCTGACTTGGCCATTGACATCACGTGCCCGTAGTCGTGAATTAGTTGGCTCGTACCCACTCCTACTGTAGTTGCCTAACTTAACTGTATACAGTGATCTGTAAAGAACTCTGTTACTGTGTCCATGCGAACACTAAGGCCAACATACAGTGTAGTGACCGCACACACTGTAGTGATTCGATTCACCCCGCGCCCTTGTGCTAGAATAGTTGTAAACAACTTTCTGAAAAAGGGGGGTGATGTGATAATATGTGAGGTGCGCGGACACGAAAACCAAACTCAAGAACGAAAATGGTGTGCCGTGGGGTGGCAAAGTGTGATTGTGCGCCTATGTGCCATGCGGGGCCGAAAAAAGACGACGTCGGCAGCTCGTGAAGCGCGGCCTCAAGGGTGCGAGACCCGTGCCTTCGGCAGTGAGCGACGGTGGTGTTCGAGGCCGAGCAGCGTTCGTGGCGAGCAGGACTCCAGCTGGGTGGCTGGCCCAGGGACCAGGCGGTGCGCGGTGGTCCCGTTCCTGAGAGCTGAGGGACCGACGACCGAGCAATCGCGGCCTGCATTACAGCTGGGCGACTGGCCCAGGGAGCAGGCGAGGTGCCGCTGACCGCGCTGCCGTCCACAGCGGTTGCTCGAGTCCCCGCTGGGGGCCACCGTTACTGCTGCCGTCACACGGGCTGGCGCGACCTCGGTGTGCTGCCGGTGCGAAACGCGGTGGCTGTGTGCTGCTGCTGAGCTACCAGCCCAAGCGCTTTTACTGGTGCTGTTGCGGCAGAGGGCCGGAGCATGGCGAGGGCCGACCCACGTTGAGGGCTGCCAACGAGCCAGGAGGCGCACCGTCCCCGAGCGACCGGCGTCCACGTCAATCACACGGCGAGAAACTTATTGAGCAAACAAACAATCAGTGCAAGGCCGCATATGTTTTGTAGCTCGCGTGTCCTATGTAGAGTGTCAGTGTATGTTTGTCCATGTGTGGAGTGTATAATATAAGTGTGAACGTGTTTTTATGCACTGGCGCACTGTCTGGATCTTTCGGGAGCGGTCCTGCCCCAATAACATCACACACCTATCTTCTGTTTTAGTGTTACATTATGTATTCCGCTATGTTACGCTTATTACGTTATATTCAGACTGGCCGACTACTTTCAAAACCCGGGCATGTCACGAGCGATAGCAGACGACGCTCGGTGCGTGTCTCGCGCCTTCGCGCGAAGGAAGATCGATGCTTAGCTTGCACGCGCTCGGGCAGCTTCGAAGAATAAAGAAAATGGTCACGGAGTCCCTTATTGGTCGCCAATGTGCGCGGCCGTCTTACGCCGCCTCGACACCCACGTATATCCGACGGCCACAACGGCACGTCACATTTATGCTCCATCTCAGAAGTACCTTACAGCACTGTGGAAGCTGCAGGGCTTGTTAGTCAATAGGAAAGGCGAAAGCCCCCTCAACACGTCTTCATGCGCATCGTGTCGTCTGCTTGTCGTCTCTTTGGCGTCACCTCGCCTACCTTGTCGATACTTGCTCCCTGCAGTTAATACAAAACGCAAAGGCCTCCGCGGAAACGCCACCTCGCCGTTTTTTTATGTTCAGAAACACCAACTTGTACACGGTGCATTTGCTGGCGTTTGTGAGGAACGCGGTTCTTTCTATAAGAGCGTTCATACTGGCGTTTTCACCGATTTCATTTTGACAGCATGGTCGACGCGCGTTCAGCAGCAATCATGTACCATTCTTGGGTGGAACAGCAAATTATTGGCACAGGAAACAATAAAGGCATTCAGGGTGTTTCGCATCGTCAACGCATCACCGACACTAATGCTGTGGCGATATCTGCTCATTTAACATCATACCACTTTCATGGCTCGGCACCGCCTTGGTAGTCCTAGCATCGTCAAAACAAACGAGCGATCAAGACATAAGCGAAAAAAGATACCTGATTCTGTGCCCTCAGCGTTAGATGAGACTAAGCGATGGCAGATTATACCACTTATTTCTTGCTCTCCGGGCAGTGAGCCAGTCAGAAGCACGAATTCAGATGGACGCGGATAGTCTGGGGTGTATGGGGGGCTGCCATGTTGCTGTACGTCATCGCGGTTAGGGTGTTGATTACGGCTACAAGCCGGCAAAGTCTGTATTATTTCAGAAATTGTGAAGTGCATGCGCGAAGGGCCTAACGTGCCACGTATCGCTGTAACGCGTCATGCGAGAAGCACCACAAAAAGCCTTGTACCTCGTTGATAATGAAACAGTTAAGCCCGGAACTATATTATGTGCTGGGAAAGGATACTGCCTGCGTACGCCCCGTAGCTTCGGCAGTGCTGCAAGGTATTTGTGAGATGGAGTATAGTCATGCTTACGCAGTCATACTTGTAAGTCACTAGTGATCAGCAGTCATCACCCCGTTGGTGCTCTTAATTTTTTGTGTCATCGCACGATAGTGATGCTAATCACATATAGTTATTCAACTCGCAAAGGTTTGCTCACAAATTGTCGGGTCTTTGGTCGCTTCTCTGCAGCGCGCACGCTGGAAACCACTTGAAGCAGGCGCCAGAATAGCACACGCTGCATTGGTTATGCGCCTGCGACTTGTCATGCGCCTGCGACACCATAGCCACACAGGGTCCACCGCGGTGGAGCAGTGGCTATGGTGCTCGGATGCTGACCCGAAGGTCGCGGGTTCGATCGCGGCCACGGCGGTCGCTTTTCGATGGAGGCGAAATGGTAGAGGCCCGTGCTGTCCAATGTCAGTGCACGTTAAAGAACACCAGATGGTTAAAGTTTCCGGAGCCCACCACTACGGCGTCTCTCAAATCACATCGTGGTTTTGGAACGTGAAACCACAGATATTATTATTATTATTATTATGATTATTAATAACAATAATATCTGGGGGCGGCCCAGATGGAGCTGGCTAGTGTGCCTGGATGCGTGCACCCCCGGAGAAAGCGCGAATGAAAGGACCCTAAGCCTCGCCGATAGGAACGCAAAAGAGACGAGGCCGAGGGCTTTTCGGTCTACGCGCCAAGGGATGCGAAGGTGGTTGCGCGACGCGTTGAGCGTTTTCCTTCGCGGGCGCTGCAGAGCGGGGTGGAACGCCGGCTGGTAGCGTCTGCTAAAGCGAGTCTTTGGTGTGCCTTCTATTTCCAGTTGAGCGTGAGTTTGCATACCGGCCTTCATGCAGCGCGTTGAATGTTTCCTGGATCACCGCAAGTCAGCGGTGATTGCCTGTTTCGGGCCTTTGCTCCTTCCCCTTGTACGCATTTGTGCCTTTTGTCGACATTATATTGTTCTCGAGATTGACTGACGTCGTGAATTAAACCGGTCCACATTCCTAACATTGCTGTCGTACAGACTGCGGCTCACGGAACACGCTGAGCCCATACTGAGGCCTTCAAAATGTATACCACTCAAAGGGGAGGTTGCATTATAGTTAAAGAGGGCTATGTCTACGATGTATTGAACTTTCTTTGGCGGCAGATAGAAACAAACACTACCTGAGGACATAAAGTGTGGTTGTCATAAAGAATCTACATGGTCTGGACATCTGCACTGCGCCATTCATGCATTTGGACTTTGTCGTCTCTTTCCCTGCAGGCAATGTATTTCTAACAGAGCGAGTGAACGGTCGCAGACGATGACACGTTGACGTTCGAGGCCACAACGGCAGTTCTCGCAGTCTTCGCGCTTGTGGATGTCTTTTTCTTCTGGCTGCGCAGACCTTTCCCGACAACTTAGCTAGTGTGCCCGATAGGAAACGAATATTCGTCTTCGAGCTGGTACTGAAAGAATACACGCAACGTGAGATTGCTACGACTGGCATGTCGACCCACACAGTAAACAGATCATAAAAGCATACGTAAAAGCATACGGGCTCGGGCTACCCGAAGCCAGTGCACACCTCCAAGCAGCATTCATGAGGAAAACGCCAACCCGCATCAGTGAAACTCAGCTGATTGATACAAGTATAGTTATTGCATTATTTTGATGTGTGCGGGTGTCACCCGCAAGGAGTGTTAGTAACTCTCGGCGCACACGGCTCCATATTGTTTAAGAAGCTTCGAGATTTTTGGATACCGCTCTATTAAGTTAACGCGCGGGACGCGCATATTTCAGTTTATTGGGGAGCCTACGCGAGCACAAGCGATGCGGCTCGAATGTTTGATGCCGCATGTACAAGTTCCGAGCAGGTCAGATTACTCGAGGGCTGACGACTGTGCACGTCGCTCTCAGTTTACAGAGTGAATCACTTGCACGTTGCCTTCATTTTCCGGACAAAACTTCGTCGAAATAAAAAGTTGCCTTCAACAAGCCGACAGCTTCCTTCACGACCATGTGAGAATATCGAACGGTACGTCACGATTTATTCGAGGCAAAATCTCCGCAATTAATTTTGTGATGACCTTAAGGGCTTCATAAACAAATCTAGTTGCAATAGGCAGGTATAAGCCGGCCTGCATTCCATACAGCAAGCTTCTTTCACGCATGTCTCGCTTGCCCGAGGGAGAGAGACCACACATGAGATGTAGTGATGGATATCGTGACCGCAAACATGTACACCACGACTCGCCACCACTGTCTTATTGAGGAAAGACGCCGTTTTTGCCCGAGTTCCCATAGGCGTGCGCAGTGTTCCCCTTCAGGGCGGGCGAAGATTCATCGCAGCACCCCCCCTCCCTATTAAGTCAATGTATGGGGCAGAATTTGCGCCCTCCCCTCTCATGTTATTAGGGGGGAGGCCGCCCCCTCTGCCCCGCTCGTGCGCACGCCATGCGAGTTCGCTGGAACTACCAGACAGACGCATAATGATACTGAACTCCTACATCGGTCTCTGGTACAAAAGGAACGCCTAGTAGACGAAGGACCACAAACGCCGCCGCAATATCACGAGTCGTGGACAGACAGCATTCAGTCCAGGGCCTCCGGCGTGTTAGCGACACTAAACACTGTGGTTTCTGTTGTATCGTGCGTCGGACGCGACGCACGGAGAGCCAGGGGGCCCGGGGCCCGACGCGGGCGGAAACTCTTTTATTATGTGCACAAGCATGTCCCTATATACATTTGTACAGTGCCCTCTGGGCGGCCAGACAACCGGTTCCCAAACCGGAACCGTAACCGAAACCCCGACACCACATCATCCCCCCCCTTGAATTTAAGAGCATTCGGGGTCCTACCACGAAACACGATGCAAAATGACGAATGAAAATGCACAGCATGCACACCAAAACACAAAGCAAGGCACACCGACAAATGCAACGCAGCCCAGTGCATAATGTAACACAATGCAGTAGCACAATGCATAATGAAGAATAAAAAATGTATAGCATGCAAACCAAAAATACAACAGTAAGGCACACTGACAAATGGTCACATCATCCCCTCCCGCGAGAGGGGGATGTCCGCATAGTCACTGTCATGTTTGAGTGGACGGCGCCGACGCCTGTATCGGTGCCATTTCCACAAAAGGCGTCTGAACTGACGCCGCCCACAGCAGTCCGGTGGAGCGAGAGGATCTGCCCATGAACTTTCTTTCCAGTGCACCTTCGGCACAGTAGGGGCCGGAACAAGCAGGTAATGATGCGGCTCCGATGGGGAGTGGCTCGGCGCCACCGATGCAGAGACCGTGGAGGGAACGGGAACGAGCACAGTCGGCGCAGACGCGTCCGGCGGACGCACTTCTGCAGCACGCAGAACAGGAACTGATTCTGGGAGCACGGCTGGCACGCTCGGCAGATGCTCCTCCGGCGAACCTAGAACAGTACGAATCTCCTGGAAGGCATCAACCGTCGGAGGCAGCACAGCCGGAGCGGGAGCAGCAGCAGGCAGAACGGAAGAAGCAGGCACAACTGAAGTATGGACAGCTGCGACGCAAGCAGGTGAAGCATGGTCAGTAGGAGCAGACCCGACCGGAACAGCCATCCTCGCAACAGAAGTACTCCCAGTCGAAGCAGGCAGAACCATGGTATGCTCAACTGCAGGCAACACGGCAGGAGCAGGCGCATCAGGAGCACGGCCAGCTGGGGCGTGAACAGGTGCAGCACAAGTGAGCAGGCTCTCAGTCTGGGCAGGGATCGTCGCAGTATGTGAAGTTGACGTATGGCCCGGAAGAATTGGCATGATTTCCGCAGAACTCCGAGGGGCCGACAGCGCAGCAGGGTTGGAAGCATATCGTTGTAGCAGTATAGGTCGAGGAGGGCGAACGCCGCGGCGCTCATGCTCGCGTCGCGTAACCGAGTCGACCTGCAGAGCAGTCAGTTGCTGCAACGCGCGGTCGACACGCTCCTCTTCCCGGGCATGTTCCAACGCTGTCTGAACAGTGAAAGCGTCCCCCCATCTGAATGAATGACCGAAGCAGGTTGGGGTCACGCAGGCCGTGTAGAATTTGGTCATGAATCATCGTATCTGCTGCGGTGCCGAAATTGCAGTAGTTGGCCAAACGACGCAGCGCTTGAATGAAATGGACGGCAGTCTCGTCCGGTTCTTGGATCCTCCGCCGGAATCGGGCACGGACGCAGACAGCGTCTTCAGGCGGCGCGAAGTATGCGTCCAGAACGGCTAAGGCCTGCTGGTACGCGTCGCATGTTGCGCCATCTCCTGAAGCCGGGACGCCGTCAAGCAGCGTCTGCTCGTCAGCAGCCTTGTAGTATGCATGCAAGCCCTCCACTCCGAGCGCGTTGAGCAGCAACGCCTTCTTCCTGCCTGGCGTAGCGTCCGGGGCCGCCGCGTCGACGTACACTTGCAAGACGCGGCGCCACGTCTTCCACGGAACCGGAGGCACGCCAGGGCATTGCAGGAACGGAGTTGGTGGAATTGCGGGGAACATGCCGCTGCCGAGACAGACCGTGGCGGAAGAGCAGCAGTAGGATGCGGAGTCAATAAACGTAGTGGCCGCAACACTTGTAATGGCCCGCAGTCTCGTCAATCCGCCGAAATATCCTTAGGTAAACGTATCTTGAACGTGAGCCGCACAGCAGAAGAAAGTAGAATGGCTCACATTTCGGCAGAATTGACGCGTAGCAATGCAGGTATGGTCTCGGTGTGTCAGCAACCAGGTAATCCACAGGAAATGTATTGGTGGGGACGCAGCCAGGGTGCTGAAGCCAGTTGCACAAGTATAAAGTACTGATGCCCACCGTATCACACGATGCACGTGGATTTGAAGGATCCTCGTCGCCAAATGTCGTATCGTGCGTCGGACGCGACGCACGGAGAGCCAAGCCCGGCGCCCGAAGCGCCGGCCGAGAAGGAGGAGAAAGTAACACAGCCGAGACCCAGACGGAAACTCTTTTTATTATGTGCACAAGCATGTCCCTATATACATTTGTACAGCGCCCTCTGGGCGGCCAGAGAACCGGTTCCCAAACCGGAACCGTAACCGAAACCCCGACACCACAGTTTCCTGTACGCCATGCGCGCTATTTCTAATTACAAGGAAAATGGATTCACGTGCATCAACCTTCCAAAACCCAGATGCAAGTGGTGACCACACCGCGCTCAACCACCGGCGAATCTGTAGGAAATGTGCTTAGCGCGTCTGAATTGTGCGAAGAGCCAGTAGGAAGTGGCGACAAAACGACGCTTAGTCGCAGGCGAATTAACTCACGGCTGACACAGTCAGCGCGTCTGCACTACCTGGAAGAGTAAGCAGCAACTACCGCCCACGCCACGCAGAAAAGTCGGCGAATCTATCGGAAGCGCGTAGCACGTCTAAACCGTGCAAGCCGCAACCACCGCCAAGGTTCACGAAACGCACGAGCGCGTCCGCCACGGGCGAAGAGCGAGCACCGACTGGAGCAACGTTGGACTGACGAGCGTTCAAACAACCTTCTCCAAACCGCCCCCCGCGACGCGAGACCTACGAGACGCATTGGAATAGTGGCGACACCGCTCGGCTCGCTTGGTAAAGAACAACAACAAAAAAGATGTATCTCTGCCGCACTAAAGATGTATCTCTGTACGTCCGCCTGCCCGGGTCAATTGGCGGCATGATTTGTTTTGGCGTTAGGTTTGATGCGATGGCCGCGCGTCGCACCGAGTCGAAGGCCTTGTGGAGATCAAGACCGAGCATGGCACGAGTGCTGGCATTCGGCGCGGTCCGAAGGAGGTCCTGGCGTCCTGCGTCGATAGGTGGTTGCGGAAAACGAGCATTGTGGGAGAGAAGAGGACATTTTTTTTCAGCGTAGTCCAGTAATTCGGCTACAACGACATCTTCTATCAGCTTTCCTTGACAAGAGGTGAGCGATATGGGGCTCAGGTTGGTGACGTCCATCTTCTTGCCTTCCTTGGGGATAAGTTCAAGCTTCGTGTGCCTTTACTCGGGCGGTATGTGGCCCGAACGTCTGTTTTCATTCGTGTACTACGTGAGCGTGGCGACCGATCTGGCGTCTTAGTGCGGAGGGACGCCGTGAGGACCAGGCGCCGAGGTTGGTCGCGTAGATTTCGCAAACGCTTTCTTCATATTCTCGGCCGTTTGGGGGGTCCGCTTTGCCGCTGTGCGGGGGCAGGATCTCCAGCGGCACTTTCAGCGAGGCTCACGCAACGAAGAGCTAGCTCGCAGCGCAGCTTGGCGTCCGTGCCACGGTAGAGATGTAGAAACTGTTGCAGCGGTTTTCGCGCAGATGACTTTGCCGTGCCGGGATCAAACAAGTGCAGCGGTAGGCTCCACGCTCTCTTGCAGCTCATGTGGCTATTGAGGACGTCACACACCTGGTCCCATTGCTGTCGCGCGAGGGCGATATTATAGTGTACTACAGTGAAACCTCGGTGATACGAACACAGCTGATACGAATTTCGGGGTGATACGAATTTTTCTTTGGTCCCGGCCAAGGCCCGCTGGCCTGCAATGTAATGGGGTACGGTTGTTGCGAACCGATTTTCACCTGGAGACGTTTGATACGAACGTACGCTGTGGTCCAGGTACGAGGAGGGGCTGTCCGCGCTGTCGCGGAAGACGCGCCAAGCACGTGCGAGTGCGGGAATGCAAGCGCAGGCATGCGCGCCGCACCGCCAAATAGTTCGAATGACGGTGTAAGTGCGGGCACGGCCGTAAATCTCCCCAAAAAACGTCCCCAACGCCTCCGTGATAACAAAATCATAACATAGGACCATGGTTCTGGAATTTTGTGGCATGGATCTATCGCGACAAAGCGCTTCTTCCGTTACTTTCACCGCAGTACTCCAGTGTCACGCGAGAAACCATACTAAAATTTGAAAAGGGTTACTGCTGTGGCGGGTCACAAAACACCTGGTTCATTAATACACGCGCGTACGGGCCGTATATTTACGATTGCTGGTGGGATTACCGACATCTAAGAACTTAACTGACAATCATTGAGAGTTCTTCCTGACGTGGCTGCGGCCCCGAAAAACAATAAATGAAAATGTACGCCAGCTTCTTCTGTCGCAAGCTAATTTTCTATGCTTTCTGGTGATACGAATTTCGGATGATACGAATATTTTTGGTGGTCCCCTGAGATTCGTATCACCGAGGTTTCACTGTATACTCCATCTCACAACTACCTTGCAGCACTGCCGAAGCTACGAGGAGTACACAGGTAGTGTCCTTGCGCAGCACATAATGTAGTTCCGGGCTTAACTCTCATCACAAACGAGGTGCCAGGGCTGTAGTTGTGCTTGTGGCATGACGCGTTACTGGGATACGTGGCACGTTAGGCCCTTCACACATGCACTTCTAAATTTCTGAAATAATGCAGAGACTACCAGCTGGTAACCATAATAACCACCCTAGCCGCAATGACGCACAGCAACATGGCAGCCCCCATACACCCTAGACCACCCGCTTCCATGCGAATTCGTGCTTTTTACTGGCTCTTTGCCTGGACCGCAAGAAATAAGTGGCATAATCAGTCATCGATTAGTCTAACCTAACGCTGAGGACAAATCATCAGGCATCTTCTTTCGCTATTATTTATATCGCTCGTTTGTTTTGAACCTGCTAGGACTACCGAGGGGGTGGCGAGCCGTAAAATTGGTTTGATGTTAACTGAGCAGTTGTCGCCACAACATTAGCGTCGGTGATGCGTTGACGACGCGAAACACCCTGAATGTCTATGTTGTTTTCTGTGCCAATAATTTGCTGTTGCACCCAAGAATGGTCCTGGAGCGCTGCTGAAAGTGCGTCGACCATGCTGTCAAAAAGAACTCGGTGAAAACGATAAACGCGGTCATAAAAGGAACCGCGTTCCTCACAAATGCCAGCGAACACGTCCTGCACAAGTGGGGTTCTGAACATAAAGAAACGGCGAGCTGGCGTTTTTTGCGTTTTGTATGAACTCGAGGGAGCAAGTATCGACAAGGTAGGCGAGCCGACGCCAAAGAGACGATGAGCAGACGACGCGACGCGGATGAACGTCTTGAGGGGGCTTTCGCCTTTCCTATTGGCTAGCAAGCCCTGCAGCTTCCACAGTGCTGCAAGGTACTTCTGAGATGCAGTATAGAATATTGTTTGTAGTACGCTATCCGCCTCGTGCACCGGCATAGTGGCGCCACCGCTCGGCTCCCCTAGCAACTTGTGCATCGAAAAACGGTAACTCCCTCTCCCACGCACCCATAGGATCCCATGACATCTCTTGACGACGTTCCTCGCTGACGGACAAGTGACCATATTAGGGGCAAAGCTCCTTGAGCCGTGGGTCGTGCGTCCTCGTTGTATGTAGCCACCTCTCGTTTAGTACTTGTATATCATGAATATATTTAGGGGCGAAGCATTAAGGAATTTTATTTGCATCACATGGGTACATTCACTTGTTTACAAGATGGTTCACAGTTCGTTTTTCACATGTTCACAGGTTCTAGCGAAGTCTTAGGTTCAGCACAGTATTACGGCAGGTACTACATATTGCTATACAATGCAATGGCATACAACAAAAAAATCACGTTGTGCGTAAGCTTTGTATCGCTCCGCACATCAGTCGGACTCTATTGTTAACAACTTCAACGAAGGCACAAGACCATTTTTTTTAAGAAATTCTTCTCCTAGTGCAAACAACTCCGATTCTAAGTGATCTATTACGATGTTGTAGGTACGAGACAGGATTGGCCACTGATTTCTGCGGGCCTTGCGTTGATTTACTGCTCGCCCTCTGTTCTCCCACAAAGCGAAAAAGCCGGCGGTTAGCACAAGCCGTGCCAGAGCGCCACTCGGGCATCTACTTCTTTTAATGAACCTTTCAATTCCCAACGAATGGTATGTCCTGCCCACCAGGGTCCAGAATGTTCTGGCCACACAGCACGACAGTAGTGCATGTTTGTTATCTTCGTATTTTTGGCAGTGAACACACTGCTCCGAATCTACGTAGTGCCACTTGTACATCCGGTCCGCCGTAGGCAAGACACCCCATCCAAAACGCCAAATCACATCTTGAATGTTTCCCGGGAGCCAGCTGGGCGTTAATAATACCCATGGAAAGTTCGGGTTTTTCACTTCGCATCCTGTGTTCAATAAAAGTTCTTGTGCAAGTTCCGTGTTGCGTGTTTCTAGTGGGGGGGGCCTCTAGTTGTAGCGCGGCTATCCTTTTATAAATGCCAATGACATGCCTATAGAAAGGGGTTGGGTTCAATGCCTTTGGCCCTGGGGACAGAGCCTGTAAAAACAGGCGGCTCTGGGTTCCTAGAAAGTAAGACGCAAGTTGTCTTGCAGGATGATCCTCCTGACGCATCAGGACTCTTAGAGTCGTCTTTAAGGCGTAAATGTCTGCCATCACCACTGGCGACGGGATGTTCCAACCCCCTTTCTCTCGAGGCAGGCCAAGTTGCTCGTACCTGACTAGGGGTGTTTTAGCATTCCAAAAGAACTTGATAAATTGTGACTTAACTTGACATACTATTTTATACGGTAGTACAAGAGAGTTGGTCATGAACCAAAGACGGCCGGTGAAAACATTCACCAGCAAGTATCTTCGTACGTAATACGGAAAGCTAAATTCCATGGCCCTAGTGACCTCCTTCTCAAGGGACTCCAGTTCCTCTTTCCAGCTTTCGACAGTTGCCCCTTAAAACTATAGTCTATTCCCAAGATTCTTAAGTTGTTTACGACATTGATGCCATGCAGACATGTTGAAGACGTAACATGGAGGCTGAGCGATTTGCACTTGTGCAGGTTAAGCTTGGCTCCTGAGATTTTGGAATAGGCTGAAAAAACGCTGAGAACAGCGGCTAGGCTGTCCTCATCCCTGTGATATGTTGCAACGTCATCTGCGTAGGCCGCCACTTTAATGGTGCCACTTCCGGGAAGCTGCAGCCCTAGTACATTTCGGTGCTTCTCTATTTGAATGAGGAAAGGTTCTATGGTTAATGCAAACAACAGAGGGGGAGAGGGGACAACCCTGTCGCACGCCTCTCGTCACTGGGAAAGAGGCAACTATTTCTTGGTTGATGGACAAGTCACTCCAAATGTCCTTATAAAGTTCCATTATGAGATACACAAATTGCTTGGGGAAACCAAATGCCAACAAAGTGGCGAAAATGTATTTGTGCTCGACCCTATCGAATGCTTGGGCCTGATCGAAGGAAGTGATCCACCCATTCGCCTGCCTTTGTCGTGTATAATCGATGATGTCTCTATTTAACATGTTCAATGTCTGTACGTTGCGGCCAATGACCGAACACGACTGCCAGGATTTGATCACCGAGGGCATAACTTCCTGCATGCGAAGGGTCAGTACAGTTGTTAGTAACTTGTAATCTGTTCCCAAAAGTGTAATGGGACGCCAGTTTTGTGGCTCGTTAAGGTGGTCCTGCGTTTTTGGAAGCAAAATAACTCTGCTGCACTTGAAGGATGATGGGAGCGTGTGTGACCTGGTGAAGACATTAAGTACTTCACATAAGGTGGGCCCCAGGATATCCCAGAATGTGTTGTAGAACTCTATGGTCAAGCCGTCGCATCCCGGTGCGGAACCCTTGTGTAGACGGTGTAATGCTCGTGTAAGCTCCTCTAGGGTATTGGGCGACACCAGGCTACAGAACTCCTCTGGAGTGAGCTGCGGAAGGTTGCGTAGGAAAGGGTGTTCCAAGACCGATTCTAGATTAAGTCTAAGTTCACATGTGCCTAACTTTTCGAAGTGGGCACAAAACTGTAGAATATCCTGTTTACTTAAGTTGCCTTTGTAGCGCTATCATCATCAACCTTCATCATCGTCATCATTTTACCAGCCACCGCGCCGCGCCTCTCGTGCAGCTCATGCTGAGCTCGAGCCGCGAGACAGTGAGAACGGGTTCACGCGCCTGGCGGAACTGGACGCCAGCAGCTGCCGCCGCTCCGTTTGGCCTTCGCTCAATAAAGTGGCGAGACAGCGGCACGGCCACGTTGGCCGCCTTCACGACGACGTCTCTCGTCTCTGTCCCTCGCTACAGCGGTGACCCGGACGACACGCCTTTCGACGAGCGGCCACTGCCATGTTCCGACGTCCCTACCCGCAAGTGCCGCCGTTCAACCCGGTCTACCCCCGAGTGTGGTTTAAGCAGCTGGATGCCATTCTCATGGTGGATGGCGTCACCGCACAACCGGAGATGCACGCCGTCCTGCTGCACGCCCTCCCGGTTG
Organism: Rhipicephalus appendiculatus; assembly: GCA_030522465.1. Classification (NCBI taxonomy): domain Eukaryota; kingdom Metazoa; phylum Arthropoda; class Arachnida; order Ixodida; family Ixodidae; genus Rhipicephalus; species Rhipicephalus appendiculatus. The sequence goes on from JALIZH010015229.1 coordinate 133,914, forward strand.
AGCTCCGCCATCTCGCGGCCGTGTCGACATCCAGCCAGCAGCCATACGACGACCTCTGCACAGCGGTGCTGGCTTCCTACGGGGGAAATCTACCGCCCGCTTCCTATGAGCCGCGAGTTCCGGGTTTCCCCTCCGTCGACTCCAGCTCTAAAAGCCAGCCCGCAGCTCTCCCTTTACTACGACATTTCTTCCCCGGCTACGACTCCTTCTACCTCGGGTCCGGACACAGGAGCACCCATTCCTGCGCCCGACCACGACGACCAGGTAGAAGACGCCCCTGCGTTAACCGACCTTCCCGAGGACCTCCCCGAGGGTCTCCGAAGGTACGAGGGTCCGTCAGGCATGCCTGCCACTCGCCCGTCTTCCCCAACATCGACGGCCCGCCACACCTCGGTACCAGCAGACTCCACGTCGGCTACCTTGCCGCACGCCTCGGAGTCTGACGCAAACATCCTCTCGCCCGTTTTTCTCCTACCGATCGCGGAGCTTTCGCCGTCCACTATGTCTAACGAGTGCGATCTTCTACCGGCCTCAACGCTCTGTGCGATTTGCCAGCAGCGACCTGCCTCGCCCTCGCAGTCTCCCGCAGCCGAAGTTCAAGCCTCCATCCAACTACGGCCGAACCTCCACGACGCTGCGACTATGACTGACGCGCCTGAGGACGACGTGCCTGGTACTGCTGTGGCAGAGCAGACCACACATGCCACGCCTGCCATGGAAGCAGCCATCAACCATGCCGACCTGCGCACGAGCCCTCGTGCGCCGACTACCGAAGGTGCTTCTACGAGTCCAGGTCCGCCGACTGACCCTCCTCCAGAGTGCGCGCTTGCTGGGTTCCATGACATGCCTCCTGCCGAGTTTTTGACGGGGCCCGCGAACCATCAGGCATGTAACTGGAATGCAGGCATGCCTTTCGACACGCCCCAAGCGTCTCTCACCTCTACCCGGCATCTACAACATCACTATCATCATACCACCAACGTAAGCGGCCATGTCGACCCATCTTCGGGCATCGCTCAATTCACGTTGCCCACGTTCCGACATCCCCGTCAGCGCTCTGCACGCACACTAAAGCCCCATCACACCAGTTACTCGTCGATGGTTGGTCGTAGTGGCTTCACTGTGCCACATCTCGTTGTTTCGCGCACTTCGCCCGCACCAGCTCTCGTGCACCCGCCCTCAACTCCGTCAACGGGCTCATCTGCCAGCCGCGCCCGCTCGTGTCACCTGGTGCGCTATCGAAAGGCCCGATCAAGTCATCGGAGGACCCGCCTGCGTACGATCCAAGCGTCCTGTGGTCTACTTCTTCGGCCGCTGCGCTTCTCTCAGTGTCGCCCGCCGGAACAATCATAAAGACCGTACGCCTCTCCCCGTTGACGACTGGACTGCCCACGGACCCCTTCGACTTGCGTCGTAAACACTTCTGTATATACGCCGCCATAGTTTTTCATTACGGGTTGATTTCTGCAGGGGGGAGTATCTGTAGCGCTATCATCATCAACCTTCATCATCGTCATCATTTTACCAGCCACCGCGCCGCGCCTCTCGTGCAGCTCATGCTGAGCTCGAGCCGCGAGACAGTGAGAACGGGTTCACGCGCCTGGCGGAACTGGACGCCAGCAGCTGCCGCCGCTCCGTTTGGCCTTCGCTCAATAAAGTGGCGAGACAGCGGCACGGCCACGTTGGCCGCCTTCACGACGACGTCTCTCGTCTCTGTCCCTCGCTACACCTTTATTTCCCATTTGTTCCAGTCGGGTGCTATTAATGTAATTTAGCATCTCTGGGTGTACGCTGGGCGAGTGTCTAACTTGAGAGGTGCTGGCTGCAGTTGACGTTAGCCTCCTGAGCCGTGCTAATCTAAGTTTCAGGTCGCTGACATAAGTTTTCATTAATAAAGAGGTCGACTTGCCTCTTTCGACAATGCGGATGCGTTGTAGCGTTGTCCTTATCATATTAGAGTAACGATGTTTTAACTTTTTTACCTTCATCAGTGCATATTTCCTTCCATGCCCTCTTTAGGCTATCCCAGTTATGTTCACCTATAGAGGCTGCCAAGCGGTTGCGTAAACTAGCTTTCGCCGTTTCGTCATTAAAAAAGCCTGTTATCCACTCGCCATGGCTGGTGGTAGGATAGGCTATCTTTGAGTTCAAGAGAAACCAATACCGGCCTGTGGTCCGAGATATCTACGGCGTATGGCGGGGGGGTCAACAGCTTGGCAATCTGTGACTGCTGACTGTAATGATGGTGTCACATAGACACGGTCTAGTCGGGCCTGCGTATTACTACCAGCCCATGTGTGCTGAAAGGTCTCCCCATGCTGCCAAGTATACGCGTCCACCAAGCAAAATTGGTTCACTATTTTTTTAAGTTCAGTTCTGTATGCGTCTCTTCTCTCCCTAGCGGGGCCTATTCTGTCCGTTAGGTTGTTGAGTACACAATTAAAGTCGCCTGTTAGAATAAGATGTTTTCTTTCCAGAAGTAGCGGGTTGAGCTGCCGGTAAAAGTCTACCGTGGCATGGCTCCTGACCGGAGCATAAATGTTTATTAGTCTAAACTGTTCCGACTGGAATTCAAAGTGGAATGTTACCATTCGACCATCTGGGTCAAAGGAAAAGTGGCTTCCATTCAGGAGGGCCCAATTGAACACTATTATTGCCGTTCCACACATCTGGTGTGTGCGGAATGAAAAAAAAACCCTGGGGCACAGAACTGCTGTTCGAGTTCTCTGGCTTTTTTCAACGTGTAAATGTTCGTTTCCTGTAGACACAGGATATCGCACTTCTGCTTCCTAGCTGCCCTTGCTACTAATTTTTGCTTGTGCGTAGTGCTCAAGCCCCGGATATTCCATGTGACTATTTTCAAGGACATGTTTTACTTATGGAGAAAAAAAAAGCAAAAAAAAAAAAAAACCCCGAGACGGAAATACACGAAGAGGCCATGTTCTACACTAATCAGTGTAAGAGGGTGTTTCAAACACTGTGCGAGGCTAGGCAATAAATACTATAGGGCAGGCGGTGTTTCACTCACGGTTCCGTGGACCCGCCAACGCCTGGTAAACAAGGGTTGAACACACTCCATGCAGGGGCGCCCTGTCTGGGCCACCAACGGACTGGGGAGAACATCCTATTCTCAAAATAAATTAATCTATGATGCATGATGTATATACAAGTTCACAGTATGCAACTACCCTTAATGATTGCCCTACTGAGGGCGTAGCACATATCAACATATCTGCACATATTCTGCTCAAAAATAATTAACAAGTTCCTTGTACAAGACAAAAAAGGAGGGGGGGGAACGAGGGATGACATGAAGGTAACTAAAATATGCTCAGAAAGTTCTGATATGTCATGCAGTAATCTTCTTCTACACCTTAATTCTGCACAATCCAACTTCCTCTGCGCAATGCGCTCATACAGATGTGTGCGGAACGAGCGGTCCCCTGCCTCACGTCGCCACCTGTTGAGACAGGTGGCCGCGCCAACGCACGTAGCAGGGGATGACAGTGTATCGACTGCACGTATTTGTGTCGTCTACCATCACGACCAGAGTACGGCCGAGCCGTGCACCCTCTGTCTTAAGCATAACTACGAGGGACATATGAAAAAAAAACGGGACAGGTCGCTATAGCCTCTCACTCGTGCGAAATTCGGAAGTGGAATTCCAAACCTCATGTCGACTGCGGTTGCACTGCTTGGCCGAACGCTTTGATTGAACAATACATTTTTGACACACGAGAGCACATGGACAGTTATTCTCGCCAAAAATATCAACGGGCAGTAAACCCCAATAACGCACAGCAAGGCATCGCCTTTAACCTTACAGTAGTCCTCCAGGACCCATCGCCAGAGATGCACAATCATGTTTAGAGACAATGATATTACACAGGGTGAAATTTCCACTGGACATTATCAATAAACGAAATTTGCACTGGTCAAAGTACATGTTCGCGTAGGCAGTCCACTACCTATCGTCTCCACCTTAAGAGGGCAGTTGGCCTTTTGTCATCGAGTGACGCAACCGTGAACATTTAAATTATCGCAAGGAACAAGGAAGGTGCTTGGCGAAGACGGGTAATAAACCCGTTCGCATACATTGCAATGGATAAGCCGCATGAGCGCAGAGCACGAGAAAAATTGACGGCAGATCCACGAGGTGAATGATGATGAGATTGGGCGAAGCTCTTGGAAGTAATCATCGGTTAAACCGTGAAATTTCTTCCGTTAATTCGCCCGATAAAAATGACGTGAAACGATTGATTAAATGTTTTATCAAACTATTATTGCTGGTTTCCGTTGTCCTTTCATTATGACCGCTTTGTGGTCGGTGAAATGTAAGCTAAGTGGTTCTTGCACTGGTTGCAGCGGCATCCTTATCCATACGAGCACACACCGACGGCAACGAGCATCGTCAACTACAAACCTGTATCGCGATATGGTTTTGATTATAAAACCATTGCTTTAGAAAACACCTGGCGTCTTTCGTTAAGCAGCTGGCGTCTTTTCGTTTCGCTTTTAGAAAACATCTGGCGTCTTTCGTTGGTTTATTTCATCAATCAACGGCGTCTTGAACAAAATTTTTATTGTTTAATCACGCACAGGAGAAATCTCACCAGGCACTACCTTGGAGGTAAACAATGGCTGCTACTGGGAATGAGAGACAGCAGAAGTCGGCTTTTTTAAATGCGAATGCATTTCATAGTCGGGCTATGTCAGGCATCCGGCGTTGGCGTTGTGCGGCGTTGGCGTTGTCCGCGGAGGAGGAGGATAGGTTGAGGAGGTGTGCGCGCCGGCAGGTGTTAGATGTGAAGCATCTTATGGCGAAGCTTAATCCGGTGGTGGTGGTGTACGGCGTGACCGCCCTTACTGCGCATGCGCAAACCCTTTCAAAAAAAATAGATAAAAAACCTCCTCTCTCCCTCTCTCTCCCCTAGGCATCCCTCCCCGCGGCAACCACACCCTCACTGCGCATGCGCCTCCCCTCCTCTCTCCCCTGCTACGCTCCCCCCTCTCTCCTCTAGGCATCCCCTGCCCGCGCCGTCCACACTCCCACTGCGCATGCGCGTCCCACCTCTCTTCTCTCCTACGCTCCCCCTCTCTTCTCTAGGCATCTCTGCCCGCAGCGTTCACACTCCCACTGCGCATGCGCACCCCACCTCTCTCTCCTCTCCTACGCTCCCCCCTCTCCCTCTCTCGCCTGGCGACGCCGACACAGGCAGCGTCTGCTAGCGAGTTTCTTGGTTGAAAAAACCGACTGCTCGCGCTGCACAACCGTTCACTGGCCACCCCGTATATATGGCAATGAATCTTGACCTCCAAGGTGGTGCCGGTGGGAGATTTCTCCCTGTGCGTTGTTGAACAATAAAAATTCGCAGCGTGCGCGTTAACTAAAAGCGGTCTGCGGCGGAGCTATATATGAAAAAAAAAATTAAAAAAATAAATAAAAAAAATTTAAAAAACAAGAAAAAGCAAAAAAAAAGGCGTTGCGCCGTGCTCCCGACCGGGCTGCAGAAATTAGGCGCCTTTTTCCTTCTTCAAACCACAACCACCATATATAAATGGAGTGAAGCGCGCGCGAAATGCATTCGCATTTCCTCACGATTTCCCTTCGGGGAGGTGGGGGCTTTTTTTTTTTAACGTTTCCTACTGGAACATGCCAATGGCTGCTAATGGGGAATGAGAGACAGAAGAATTCGGCTTTTAGTTAACGCGCACGCTGCGAATTTTTTATTGTTCAACAACGCACAGGAGAAATCTCCCACCGGCACCACCTTGGAGGTCAAAGCGTAAGACTGGTTACGCACTACGACTATGACAACGACGAGGGACGAACGGGTGCCGCTTTAAGGAGCTTCGCCCCTAAAACGCGCTCGCAGCGTACGGACAATCAGATTCATTGCGGCGGCTTCCCTAACCACAAGAAACTATATTGAACAATGGGCTTTTTCGGCGCACTTTCCGTGCCGCCATTTGACGAGAAGTGTTATGAAATTCAAGAATGAATGAAATTACCGAGTCATAAGAAGAAAAAAAAAAAGAAAAGGAAAGAACCGGGCATTGCCTTACATGCGCCGAAAAGGACAAATATGCAAAGTAACGAGTATTTGTACGCAGTGCAAAGTGATAGCGCTAGCATGTCTATGAAACACATGACAGTTATTTCAGTCTATGGACCCGTATTGGCCTCGAGGAGTTACGGAGTCGCCCTCTATCGGGCGCGCCTCGATTGCGTGCTAGGCAGGATACCGCCGCGCGCTCCCCATAAGATTTGCTGTCGGCGCTCTACAAAACATCTCGCGGAAGCGCTCCAGGACATTTCTGTGCGTACTTAGGAAACGAAATATGTTCTTTACTGTTAAAATAATAATTTTCGACGAAAAGAAAGCACAACATATATAAAGTCGCTGTCTCTTTGCAGAAAACGGAGCGCCCGCTTCACGCAGTCACCGCGATGGAGACCCCTGAACCGGCTTCTTGCGTGAAATGTAGTCAGTCGCTGCGTGCAAACTATGTGAAATATTTTGTTAGAGTAGACTGCCTGTATAACCAAATGGAGCATAACAGAAAAAAGCCTCGAGCCAGTGATCGCACGAGTTCGCGGCGACCGACAGAGCTTTTGCGTGTATGAGCGTCTGCATGTTCTTCGCACTCATGGTTTCGCTTTCAATACGAGCTTGTTTTGGCGCCGTGCCGTGAATTTAAGGCCGCAAAATATGAGAATTTGTGAGAACACAAAAACTATTGTTGCCCGGACGCTATCAGAGCAGTTCCAATTTTTTTTTAACTACGACTTCGGCGCGCCTATGTCAACATGTGATGTCCCGTCCCGACGATTCAACGCTTTTTTTTGTTTTGTTAGTCAAAATTAATGTATATTTCAATGTCATTTGACATGTTGCCTCGGTCTTCTGAGCGAGCAATTGCCGCTGCTCCTGCTATTTCAGTGTGTTCGTTTCGTTTGGTGGTCACACAAAACGTGATAAAATGCGACGCCTTTTTTAATATGTTGCTTAATTATCGTTTCCATTGCATTCCACTGAACTTGCCGCTCTCTGCCATCAACAAATTCATAGACCAAAGCTTCACCACTTTGAGATTGCTGATGGGAAAGAAGTGGTCTACGAGGCCATGTGGTAGCATACAACGCCAAGGAAACGAATGAAAATAGATTAACGTTCGCCGCACTTGTTCTGGAAATGTCGACGTGAACAAGGACCTACCTGAAATTGAAAGAGCGGTGAAAGAAAGGGAAGTTATTGCAGCAAACCTGCAGCTGCAAAGCAAGGTAACAACAGCTCGTAAAGATTGAAATGCAAAATTTTAATGTCCAGCATTATTTGGCGAGTTGCCCAGCAATTAGGGAAGTACGTCGAGTCTAACGACAACAGCGCGGCATCTTTTCCACATAAATAAATAAGGCTCCAAAAAAATGCATGGGGTTGGATAGGCCTAACTTGAGTTTGAGAGTGGCACAAGGAAATTTGGGCTTTTTAGCACGTAGCGTTAGCGTCATGAGAATGCACGACTGAGTGAAAGAATGTTATTGCCAACATAAATGCACCACACATCAGCCGCAGCATTTGACTCGCTCGCTATGTACATCCACCAGCAAACGTCGCATACAGGTTATGAAGGCGAAAACCTTCGATGCCTCATCAAAAGGGAAGATTGACCGTCGGCACTAGCCTCGTCAACGCCGGCACGAGTAATGCAAAAAAAAAATATCACCATCACGTGATGACGTCACATATTGCCCAAATTTGTGAACGTGATGTCACATGATGGCGTGTTCACACGACATCATCACTTTGCACAGCCTCCGTGATCGGTGGGCCGATCACGGAGGCAGTGCAAGACCTCGTTAGGTGCACAAAGTTTTTTGGATCGGGGCGCGGAATCAATACACTGACGACAAGAAGGAGAAGAAGGTAGCTTTCGCCTTCCGGTCATCTTAGGGGAATGTACAAGGAACCTTGCGAGTGTTTAAATCCAACGTATCTAAACAGCCACTCAAGTATCTACAGCTCATATTGTAGACGCTAAGCACGGGGCCAACAATCAAGAGGTCGCGCAGGAACGTTCTGAGATGGTATCGCAGGATGCAAAAGGCAGCGCCTTTTCCATACTGCGGTAGATAAGCATCATTAGCCGGCGGGAAGCGCGCGCTGACGATCGTAGCAGTGCACACTTTCTGCTACTCAACATGACAGCCCCGACGCAGTAGCAAAAATTGTCGTCGCGGAAGTGTGTTGTACACACGTCTCGTAGCTGATCGCTGCTTGCCGGTTCTTAGCACCACAACACACTCCTCGCGCAGTTTCTTGACCCACGGGCACCGGTGCAGGTTTATACCGGACTTCGTTGCGTACGTCCGGCACTACGGCACGTACCGAGCAGTAAGAGCAGCATGATCATCGCTTTCGGAGGCAGCCACTCCTGTTACAATGGGTTCAGTTGGGTTCAAAATGCGAGAAAACCTCCGTATTCGGCCGACCGCAGCGTAGGGGGGATCTTGAAACTCATTTACAAAGCACGCGGCAGCGCTCCGCAAGCAGCCGACGCGGCCGCCGAGACCGCGTGATCCTGCCAAGCACGTCACGCCGACGGTGGCGCCGGCGTTTCCAGTGGTGGCCCTCGAGGCCAATACTTATGGCTAGAAATGCACAGGTTTGTACTTGGTCGGGAGAGTTCAGTCTTCTGTGCGGCGCTTTTTTAATGTGAGCAGCCGCAAGGCTGGTACATGTTGGCTGGGAGAAGCATGGAGTTCACCCACCTATTCAGTAGAAGTCGCTGTCCGTGTCTATGCCGTCCGGCGCTGCCTGTTGACTTGAGCGCTGCCTTGCCTTCACCTCCTCTCGCTCGCTGCCTGGCGTGCCGCTTCGGTGACGCCCTGCTATGTCCCGCCGCGCCTTCTTCATGCTGCGATGGGGGCGCCTCTCAACGCCCTGTGTGTGGACGCCCAGACCTGAAGGCCTGAGCGGCTGGATGCTGTTTCCACCGTGGGTGGCCTGGGGGTCTCGGCTGCGGCCATGTCGTGCACGGCCGACGCCCGCTGGCATCGAAGATGTTCGTGGCTGGGTAGGCCTGAGGGAGCTGGGAGACCCGGGTGCGTGTTCGTCAATAACGAGCTCGCCGGGTTCGTGCTCATCTGACGAAGGTGTTCCTGCGTGGTCCTGAGTGGCCGACCCGTCCGCCACGTTCTTTTCTTCTCGGTCGCCATGTTGGGCTCCCTCCCCGCCGCGCTGTTGCGCGCTGCCGCCGTGTTGCGGCGTGCCCGCGGACGGTGGTTGAAGCCGGCTGGAGTCTTGCGACTCGTGTTCTGTCGTTTCTTCGTCTCCTGGCATGTTGTTCTTCTCCTGCTCGGTTGAACTGCTGGGGTGTCCGTCATTTAGAAGTTGCCGGGTCTCGCGACTACGTGGCTCATCGTCGTCACCTTTTTTATGCCACCACGTGTTGCGCGCCTCGGCCCTGGCTCCCGACGTCAGCTTTCTTTCCAGGCTGAGTTTCTGGTCTCCCTGCGGCTCGTTGCCTTTGTCCGTCGTGAAGAGGTCGTCCTTTTGACGTTTCTCGAGGCCACGCTCTTGAACCCCGCCACCGACCGTGTCTTCGACGCTTGCCCAGCTGACTACGCTGGTGTCGTCGTCTTCTCTGTCTGCTTCCCTTTCTTCGCCGCTGACGCCCGTCGCGCCGCGCGGCTCTCCCGTCTCTCGCTCTCCGCTGTCTGTGACCCTCTCCGCTTCGCCGGCGTTAGCGTGGTTGGGCCTAGCATGGCTCGCTTGTGTCACGTGTTGTTCGCTGTTCGTGCCCGTCAGCGGCTCCGCATCCCGCCGTGTTTCTTTTTGCGGCCCCTTTGTTGTCGCGGCGTCGGCTTGTGCTGGCGTCTTTGCGGGGATGCCGTTCTGTTCCAGGTTATCCGTAGCGTCGCTCGGCTTCGGCCGCTTCGCAGGACGTAAAGTAGTCAGTCTCCGTGTCTCGTCTGTGGAAGCCGCCCGCCTGAGTACTGGGAATTCGTCTACATCCATGGCCGCCGCCATACTATACGACTTTCTTGCGGTGCAATCGACGCTGGCGTGGGCTCCGCCGCAACGTCGGCACGGTTCGGTACAGGTGTCCGTTCTGTGGCCAAAAACTCCGCACCTGGCACAGTGCGGAGTATCGCACTGTGCCTTGAGGTGGCCCTCGAGGTTGCAACGACTGCAGAGGCGGCGTACGCCGCGGTACTCGAAAGTCGCTCTGTGGCCGCCCACACGTGCGAAATTCGGAAGTGGATTTTCAGGCCGCATATCCATTTTGATGTAGCGGGTCCCGGTGCGAATGCTGGGATGATCTTTGTATCGAGCTTCTTCAATCTTCAACGTGGTTCCGAAAGACTTGAGACTGGTTGCGACTTCATTGTCGGACACGTAGGATGGCAAGTACAAGCACGTGACGCTTGCGACTTGCCTGGCCACTGGTACGAGGGGAACTACATGGGTGCCGAAATGTATACCGCTGGTTGCCAAAAGGACTTGAACTGCTCGTGACGAGTTGACTCCGACTTGAAAGTCGTACCCTCCTTGGTGCTGGACACTGTATATCTCCTGAAGCCCCACCAACGTTTCCGTGGCGTCGATGACTTCGTCCACGGACGTCCCCGGCGGGGTACGCACGTTGAAAAAATGTTCCTTTGGGGGTGGCATGGTGACAGCCCGCGTGCCGCCCTCGCGCGGGCACTTGCTTGATTGGGCTTAGGTTCTGGCGGCAACACGGACCTGCGGAAAGAAAGACTGATACGGTGCGCGAAGCTCCTTATGGCATTACCTCGGCGGTCATCGGTTGTCCATGCACTCCGAGTAGCCAGCAGGTACTGGATTTCGACCTCCAAGGTAGTGCCGGTGTGAGATGTCTCCTGTGCGTGATAAACAATAAAAAAAAATTCACAACGTACATGTAAAATTAAATTGAGCTGCGAGTCTCCATGACTCTCATCGACCCTTTAGTATAAATGCGCCCGATCTCACGTAGTTGATGATGTACTGCGCAGAATTCGCGGAAGATTACCGGTTTACCGCATTCACTCCCGTGGATATGGTGTCATCTCCAGTTCTCGTCTCGTTTCCGAGAGGGCGCTGTCCCATAGACATGCGTACAATATGGCGGTTGGGTGAAGGTACGCTAGATGGCGTTGGCGGTGCAGCTGCTCTTCGATTGCGCGGACCGCCGTACGAGTGCGCTTGCCGGAATCGTGCTGCTTGGCGGACTATGGACGACGACCGGTCGTTGAAGTTTGAATAAAATTTCACACACACTATCGCTTTGATTACTGCTGGGCGAAACCACTGAAGATTTCACGGTGTAACCATGATTGCTTCAGTCACCATAACTCTCATCGACCCTTTAGTACAAACGCGCCCGATCTCACGTCGGTGATGATGTACCGGGCAGAATTCACGGAAGATTCACGGTTTACCGATGAACCTCCGCAGGTTCGCCCACTCATCATCATTCACTCCGTGGATATGCTGTGTTTTTTTTTACCGTAACCCACCCAATAGAAATGAAAAACAAGGACAAATCTCAACTATACCTGCCACACCTGGATCTACAACAAGCATATGATTCTGTACCGCATCCAAGACTGTGTGAGAAGGTAGAAAACATTAATCTGGAGGAAGACTTCATCAAATTATTAAAATCACTTCATGAGGAGTGTACGGCAGTATACGAACTTGGCGAATATAAATCTAGACAGGTGAAACAAAATATTGGACTTAAACAAGGATGCCCACTATCGCCAACACTATTTAACATTTACATTCACAGCCTGCTAGACACAATAAATAGAGAAGGACCAGGGCTACGCCTATCCACCATTACAAGTGAGTGCCAAGAAATATATACTAAAATTTCATGTTTGGCACTCGCCGATGATATACTCTAAGAAATAATCGAGTAAAAAGGTTGTCTTTTTGCTACACAACTATAATCGTCATCTACCCCGCGTGCTTTCCTGGCGTTCTCACCGCCGTCCCGGCACTTCCCGGTCACGAACGCCGCGCGCGTTATCGGCGTGACATAGCATTCTTGATAGGAATGTGCCGAGAGCCGGGTTTTCAAGGGAGGAAACGTGAGCGAGCCAGACGACGATTAATGTTGTGTAGCAGAAATACTCCCAAAATACTCGACTTTTTTTTAGAGTGTAGTACTACTAGCCGAATCCCCAGCGGACCTACAGCATCTCTTACACATCTGTTCGCGGGTAGAATACGAAGATTGCCTCAAGTTCAATACAGAAAAAACACAGTGGATGGGTATCAACATTGATCATGACACAAACATTACGTTCTCCATTCAGAACAACCCCAAAAGGAGAACAACAACATACCGATACCTCGGAATAACAATATCTGATCAGAACAACTACCCCAACAAACACGAAGAAATGCTAACCAAACAATCCAATCGTTTAAAGGGTGGGGTGTGGCATCTGTCACGACATTCTTACAACCCGTACAGGGTAGGCCGCACACTGGAAAACCCTGGCCGTGCCTGCATTAACGTACGCAGGCGACACACTCGCGTACTCGACACACACGGTAAAATGTATGGACTGCCACCAAAACGAGCTGGGACGGCGGCTACTGGGAGGCAGTTTTTCAACCGCCAACGCAGCCGTAACGGGAGAGCTGAGCTGGTCAGCCTTCGAAGTACGAGAAGCTCAATCAAAATTTCAGTATGCAGCGCGCGGCGCTAACCGCTGAGTCACGAAGGCGAACGTCCTTCAACGTTCAAACGGCGAGCTATTTATATACAGCGAGTTTTTAGCGTGTTTTCAGCATGTAGATGCCTGTGCGCGCGCTTATCTCGTGGTGGCGGAGAAGGGGGCTTTCGCCGGAACGATAGCGTTGTAGTTACCGGGCGCGCGAATGTCACATCGCTCGCTGCAGTCCCCCCCGTTTGCGAAAAGAGCACGCTTTTCAAACACAGCGAAGTAACAACTCTGACACTTGTTCGCGCTCGTCTGTACCTGTGAATACGTTTCGTGCGTCGTTTTTGTATGAGCAGCGCGTTAAGTGTCGAGCTGTGAATGTTTTTAGTTCGGTCTCGTCTGCGCGTGTTGTCTTCGTGCGTCATGTGTGCGTGAGCAGCGCGCTGCACGTTTCGACCTGCTTGCCATTCGTCGCTTGACATTCCAATTTGTTGCTATCGCATTCATTGCTTCGCTTTGTGGCGAAACTGTGACTTTTTGTTTTTCGTTGCCGTGGCAGCGCGCACAGCTCCCCGCGGAACGCACAAACGAGCTGGACGAGCGGCGAGCGCACAGCGGAGGCTGGCAGGACTCGTGTCGTCACTGTCGTCGCGTATTGTCAGCAGGTCGTTTATGCGGTTATGCTGTGTGCCAGTGATCTCAAAATGTAGGACAGTGAGGCTTAGTTCGTTTATTTTTGCGGTCAACGCCGTCGTTGTGGTGCAACCGACTCCGGTTCGTGTGTGTACCGAGGCTCCCAATGCGCGAAGGAAGAAAAGGTGGCCTTGCAGTATGCGTCGTGCGTCGCGTCAACATCATTGCAGTTGTACACCTGACACCAGAGTGGATGAGCTACTAATTCGCGGGACACGCCAACGACTGAAATGAATGCGAGTGGGCTACAGCTAGCGATGTTATTGTGGTGTTTGCGGCCGTGTAAAAAAAAGTGTGCTGCTATCGTTGTATTGTGTTGCCTAATATATCCGCGGATTTGGAATGATCTTTACACAAAGGTGAGTGATTTGAGTCATTTTTGGTTCAGACACATGTGACGGACAAATGTTATATTTCTAGAAACGTTTTTTGTGCGTGAAAAGTTTTTTTTTTCTGTGTTTATCTGGGTTGCGCGTATGTCATTCTTGGTGACGAATCAATGCGATTATGCAATGTGGCTTAACTGAGAGAAGTATGGCTTGTATATTTCTGGTTTGTTAATGCAACGTGTCATTCTGCTACTGTTTAAGTTGCCATGGTGCATACCTGTAAGTGAAGTCGTTGACTGCTTACTTTGTGTGTTGTACTCTGTGCAGCGTTGTAAGACCAGCAGCACTTCTTCATGCACGCGTGAATTCTTCCATTGACTGTGAAATATTGCTGCTTGGGTCGTAAGTTATTGGCGAGGTACGGTAAGTATTAGCAATCACGTGCTCTATTTTTTATTGGTACTCGAGGTGCAATAAGTGAAGGTTTCCTGGCTGTCGTGGGTCTCGAGGGGGCGATTTAATCCGAAGATACAAGCACTTTCTAAAATTTTGCTTACGTGGGAGATATGTGTGATACCGAAACGCATGCATGTATTGTTCTGTATCTTGTAAGCTTGTCAATAAAGCAAAGCAACAGTTTATTGCAGCTGGACTCAACTGCTTTATGAGGTGCAAAGGCGCGTCACACGTTACTACGTGTTACACGCCTGGGAAACGATGTGTTGTTTTCTACAGTGTATGACCAGTCAGAGAGAGAAAAGCAAAGGAAAGGCAGGGAGACTTACGCCATAACATATGCTGACCAGCCGTTGCCTCTCTGCGTACTGTCGTGTTGCGAAACAATTAACAAGCATAATAACTAAAACATAACGGCATGGCAGGCGAGCCCTTCAAAATGAAAACGATGGTCAAATGGGAATGAGGTGGAGGTCGCACAGAAGCTTCTCCCGCGTCATTGTCGCCGTGGTGACTCGTGATGCTGTCGCTGCTGGCAACGCATCGTCAGCGAGCCCTGCTGGAGGCAAACCAATGAGAGCTACAGAAGCTCGCCCCACGCTAACGCGCAGTGCAAAATGGCAACGGCAAATGAAAGACGCGTGCTATATTGCGGTTTCAAGACGATCGAGAATGCTGAGGAGTTTTTTTTTTTTTTTTTAAAGATAACAGCTTACGGCCTGGGCGTGATCTTTCCGCGCGTGTCTACGGCGTGTGAGAGGATATAAGCAGTGCCTCCGAACCCTCCGACATTGTGGGGAAATGTATTGCCGAAATGAACGTAGACTACGATGTTCGGTTACAGGTGAGAGTACCGTTTACCGTTCGTGGACGAGCATTTCTAATAATCTGTTCTGGCCCATTAGCTATCGGGCGACAGGCGCACAATCACGCAGGCAGCTGCACTTGCAAGGCAGGATGCGTCGGCTGGGGCAAGCACGCCGCAGCGCTCGCCATCTACGTGAACAGCCACCACTACACGTCGTGCAGGGACTTGCCGTGTGCATGGAACCGGCCGTCATCACGCCCACAGCTCGACACAAAGAAGTCAGTCAAGGACCTCTTTCCAAGTAACGACGGTGGCAGTACCGGTTTACCCGCAAATCTTATCACTCGTGCGATACCTCGCCGTCCATTCATGCAGGTCGGCCCCTTCCTGCCTCAAAACTTGAGCCACTGAGCCCGGTTCAGGTGCACGCAGGTTTCCGGATCTAAAGTGCTCATTTACGCACATTCTCGAAAGCAACACCTGCGAAGAAAAGGAAGGGCACTCGAGCGCAGGTTCTGCGAAACATGAACCAGCTGGCAGTCATGATCAAGAGATGGTGGAGTGATTGTTCGGCAGGGAAAGACAGCTGTTTGCAACGCTAGAGGTGACAAGTGTATGGCCCCTAAAGTTGAAAAAAAAGTGACCTCTTCATCAACCTGACACCACGTGAAAGGGCCTTCTACGAGAAGTACATAAAGATGTCGCCTTACGAGGTGAAGGAAATCGCTCTGGCGACGAAACAACAAGCATCTCAGAAAAGGTTGTTCACATCTGAAGAATGTCTGCATTAGCATGTGAGCTCACTGAAAATTTTTTAACTCAGGTTGCATCTGGAACGTCGCCTTCGTGTGACCAGCTCCCAGGCCCACCGCATCAAAACGAGGATGTGTGATTTCGATACCCTGGCAGACAAGCTCGCCAAACCACAGGCATTCACATCAGCTGCCACCACATAAGGTAAAGAGCTTCGTGCAACTTCCTATGCCAGAATGACGTATCAGTCACTTATCTTTACAGTGAAGAGCAAATACTCTAGACGCTTACGTAGTGGCTGCACCCGTATTGCAAGGTATGTTTAGCGATATGATGACAAGTTACTACTCTTCTGACTCTCTTCTACTGGCAATACAAGTTTAACGGTTTAATGTTACATGTTATCCATGTTTCATTTATTATTATTGGAGGTGCACTGAAGAAAAAACAGGGTGTGTGTGTGCTTGCAAATTTTCTCACAGTGGTCATTGACATGCCAGTGTAATTATTTCAGCTGACAGAGGGAGCTCATGCAATTTAGTGTGGTTGCATTCCACCGCTGGGAGTTGTGAGCCCATACACTTAATATGGGGCTTTTTATATGTGCGAGAAACTAAAGTTGTGATAACACGGGAGAGGCAAAGAAAAGAGCCTGTACATGGTGTACCACGTTTCTGTAGCCTTGTAAACGCAAGAACTGGAATCAACGACAATAAGTAGCTAAGTCATTGTGGTTCTCCCTGGAAATCTTGACTTTCTCGGAATTTTGAAACCAACAAATACGTGCACTACAGCGAAGAATTACTGGAATATCTTAAATAAGTGAAAGGTGCATAAAAGAGCATAACAAAAGGGTGAACATATCACTACTCACTGACATTTATGCTAGGAAGTAATGTGTGCTGCCCACTGAAATGTGCAGCATCTTTTTGAAATTGAAATTTCAATATCTGGACTGTGCTACTGCAAATATTCTGCGCTTC